>JAURVB010013190.1:0-180012 GCA_033002965.1 Piper betle | reverse complement strand
ATTGATATATGCTTATGTACCTGTATAGATTATTTTGACAGGGTGGCCCCTAATTGCATTTTTAGGGGAAATTCTGTCCCTTTCATTTTATAATTTTTACAAATTTTGATTGTAATTGTGTTGGTGTGAAATTTAGGTTGCATGTCATCCATGTAGCATCATGTTAGGGTTTTATGAATTTATCCATGCATAACAAGTCGTATTTACATCTTAAGACGCCGAGATTGGATCCGTATGAGTTAGGTTCGGGTTAGCCAACTTAACCGGGGCTGGTAACATGCCGGTTCGGTTCACGAGTGTGAACCGGATTTGGGGTGTTACAAATAATGTCATAGGTAAGGGTCTGATACCTAAGGAGGTCTAGGTTGGATAGATAAAGATATATGGGCTAGGTTATCTAAAAACCCAAAAACTTAAGGTTTTTTACCCAAAAGCGATCGGGGCCACCTTGGAAATTGCATTGTAAGTCCCAAAAGGGGTTAAGACGGTCCAAAGGGTTATCAAACACACAACAAATACACAAAAGAAACGCGAGGGACACGGTCCTAATATCTAACTATATACGATTACATTGGACCAAACCTGAAAAAGTCGGACATGCCATATCCAAACAAGAGTAGGGCACCAAAGGAGGGTAAGGCCAGACAACTTACATCATACCATACACGAACCACAACAAGAAAGGCTAGACCTTAGTAACCCGATTTAGGTAACAGACAAACCGACACAAAAAACCATCGAGCGGACAACTCGGGTTTTATAAACTGACTCACACTTACCATGAACAAGTATACTTGTCAGTCACAGCAGGCTCTAGAGTAGTGAGAGGGTTGTTCCATTCTCTAGGGATCCTAACAGCTTTGTATTTTGAGTTTCTTCACACGCGAAGAAACGTGGAGGTTTACGAGTATTGTTTAGTATAACACACATCCGAACATGTGATTAAAAGGGTACTGAAAGCGAATGCTTAAAAGTACTCGGTCGTTGTGCTCAGGGCCAAGAGATATATGGAGGACATAAAGAGCGCTTAGGATATGTACTATATTTCAAGAATGGGACCAATTATTGCTAAGAGTGGCATAATACCAATTCAGTTCGGGATGCTGTCAAGTCTTTAGTTCAATGGCTCTTTAATAGATGCCTTTTGAAAGTTCACATAGAATATATATATATATATATATATATATATATATATATAGTTTTATTTTTTATGGAATATCAAAGTTCACTTGCTAATTTGACTTGGACCAGTAACATCTGTAAATAATATTTTTTATATTGTATATATAGGTCTAAGTCTTGTGATCCTGAGTCAACTTTAGTGGGAGAATAAATAAATGCTACACATACTTGAGATTAGCGCAATTATTTTTTCATTCTTTTATTTATATTTGATGAATTTTTATTATGTTATTAGATGAATCAAAATTGGGGTATTACAAATTTAATGCCCCAAATCCAATAATATAAAGACATATCATAATTATTTCTTCTATATACACATTTATGCTTTGCTTTTTTCATGCTCACATAATAAAAGGAATGCTTGTTGATTCGTTCGGCAATGCTCTCTAAATACGGTTGGAGAACCTTTCATTAATTCATCAATGATTTTTTTCTTGTTAATATGAAAGTTCTAATTCATTTTTTACTTAATAAAAATTCCTCGTCGTGGTGTAAAAGGGGTTTGTAGTCCCTTGCCTTACCACTCAGCCATGCCGCCAAACGAAGCTCATATTCAACCAAGCCAAAAGCTAAGCGACATAAATACATGTGACGAGAAATATAAAACTATTCTTCTGCTTCAATGTTTAATTCATCATCTGTTTCTATAGATAAATATTCTTCAAAATCACATACACAAAATATAAACTCTACACAACTTAAATTCATTAATAACAAATCAAATTTAATTACATAACTATAATCACATATATGAATCTCGCGTGTACTTTATTCCACAACTGCTATAATTGAGAATAGATATGAATACTATAGTAACAAAAATGAAAATTGTTTCAAAATAACTAAACAAAGACTACTTATTTCCCAACTCTAACTTAATCCTCTCAAATTGGGTTTCATGATCCATATGTAAAATAAATAAATAACATATGCATTCCCCGTTCTCAATAAATTTCAACCAAAAAGCCCGTAAACCTCTCAATCTCACCCAAAGAAAAGTCATAGATCATCTTATATAGTAACCCGTCAAACAAGCTAATAGTCTTCAAGTCAATTCGTGGACTAATGTTTCTTTGGCTTTTAAGTAGTGCTGAATTTTAAAAGTGTTTATGATATACGTCTGCACTCTCATAGCATTTGAGCAGCTCTTTCTTAGGAGCTAACATGAACAGTTCCAAGGCAACATTTCTTTCCTTCATCTCCACCTTCTTCTTCCTCTTTTGTATCCCTCCTTGTTTAACAGGGCTCTCACCAAGCCAAAAGGGTGCCATGACCAACCTCGCTGGTCTCTTACCGGACTCCTCATGGAACACCGCTGACCCAGATCCCTGCCTTTGGCCTGGAGTTGGCTGTTCCAACAACCGAGTAACCAATCTCTCCCTCTCTGGCCTTTCTCTCTCAGGTACTGAGATTTTCTCCCACCTCTGTCAATTTGACACTCTAGAGCTGATTGATCTTTCCGTGAACCATCTTGACTCCATCCCTGGCCGGTTCTTGCGTAACTGTAGTAGTGTGTTACAAGGTTTAAAGTATCTCAACTTGAGTATAAATAAATTGTCCGGTGTTTTGCCTTCTTTTACTGGGTTCACTTCCCTGGAAGAACTGGACATTTCCAAAAACGTGTTTAATGGAAGTATTGGCTCTCAACTTGATGGGTTGTCCCAAGTCAAACACCTGAATTTGGCCTCCAATAATTTTAGTGGGCTAGTTCCCACCATGCTTGGTGAAGGGAAGCAATTGGAGAAGATGTTGTTGTCATCTAACTCATTTGAAGGTCCCATACCTAAAGAGTTGTTCAAATATGCAAATATTGTTCTTCTTGATCTTAGCTTCAATAAACTCACTGGTTCCTTGCCTGATGAGATTGGCAAATTAGTTAATCTAGAGAGCTTGAACATCAATTCAAACCACTTAAATGGAACGCTTCCCTAATTAGTCTATTTGGTATAACAACCTTGTCTCGTTTTGCTGCAAACAGCAACAGATTTACTGGGCCCCTGCCCAAGAGGGTGCTAAGCAAGAATCTTACTGTATTGGATCTTGGGACAAACCAATTTACTTGGTCGATTCCAACTGACCTTCTAATGCTGCCGAAGATAAAGGCGGTGGACTTGTCGAATAATCTGCTCCAAGGACCAATTCCTGCAAATCTTTCCAGTAGCCTGCTCAGACTCAGATTAAGCCACAATTTTCTCAATGGATCAATCCCAACCAATGTTGGGCACTTATCCAATTTGGTTTACTTTGAGGTGGATGATAACCGCTTAATAGGAAGAATCCCAACAGAGTTGAAATATTGCAAGAATCTACACTTATTGAACCTTGGTCAGAACGTGCTGGAGGGTCCTATCCCAAAGGAGCTAGGCCGTCTTCAAAGTCTAGAAATCTTGAAGCTTGATAGGAACCGGTTACGGGGCAGTATTCCAAGTGAGCTCTCTCAGTTGAGTAAATTGTATGTGCTGAATCTAAGTGTCAATTTGCTCACTGGTATGGTGCCACCCAAAATATTTATACCCAGTCTGCAGTATGTAAACTTGAATGACAATAAACTTCAAGGTCCAGTCCCGTCCGAGGTACGCAACTCCGGGCAACTGTTGGAATTGCAACTTGCAAACAACAATTTATCCGGTGAAATTCCCACCCCACCTTCAACATTGAAGGTAGCTCTCAACCTCAGTGGAAACCAATTTGAAGGACCGCTAGGATGGACATGGGGGGGGCAGTTCCTCTTGCGTTGGAGATTATTGACGTATCAAACAATAACCTTACTGGCTTAGTGCCAATAGATCTTGTTTCAAGATCTAGCCTTACACTATTGAATGTCTGTGGTACACACCTGATCTTCCAACAGGATCCCAGGCCCGTCTCTCGCATTCGTCTACCTTGTTTTAACTATACCAGTTCACACTCTGCTGTTAATTCTTCCGAGAGTGGGCCCAAGAGTCAGCCTATTTCTAATGGTGCGTTGGTATTAATGGTGGTAATCTGCGCTTCTGCATTTGATGGGGTGGTGGCATTTGTTTTCCTTTGCATTTATAGACGGGTTCACAAGGTACAAGATCAAATTCCACCTCTAGAAGAGCAAGAGCAGATTGAGGGGACAGCCAATCACCAGACGTTGGTTGTAGACGAGACAAACAAGTCCAATTCTACCACACTCCCAGAGGATTTGGAGGGTGTACCCGACGCCAGCAGACTTATGAACAATGTAAGGCAATAATTAGATCATGAACGAGACGAAATTATATTATGAATTGATAAAATAAGTGCTGTCATCTTTTTGTGTATCTTGTTATGATCTTAACGCTTTATTTGTTCTTTTTTATTTAAACACTTTTTTCGCCATTTTGAATGTGCTGCAGATGCAATCTTTTGATTTTATACACAAAATACGTCAAGACATAAAGAGCTTTGATAGTTCTTGGTCGTTTCATCGTTGTTGAAAAATTCCTGGAAGACAATGACCTTTCATTGGGCAAAACGTTAGTATGCTGCTAAATGTAAGATCGAAATCTAGGAAGAACTGAAAAAATCAATCTGAACAGAAATGACATGACAGTGTCCCAATCCCAACCACAAATCTGGAGTTAATAAATAAACATCAAGTAAAGAGCAGCTATATATTGTCAAAACAAGTTTCACACACTGATTATGAAAAGAAGCACGTCCAACATGCACTTACACAGTCTGCACTTATATATAATTATGAACAAGCACACCATCTTTTCAGCTCCCTAATGATGGAAATCAAGATCAATGTATTAGGATGTGTGATACCCTGTTGGAGCATAACCTGGTTGAGGGTAAACTGGGGGTGGATAAGTGGGAGGAGGGTAGGTCTGGACTTGAGGAGGTGAAGGGTACCCATAAACAGGAGGCGGGTAGCCGTGAGAACCAGCAGGAGGAAGAGGAGGTGCAGGGGATGGATAATCCATCCTGCTCATTTGCTGGAGAGGAGGCACAGACACCATGGTTGGGGGTCCAAACTTGCCATCTCTTTTATCCATCTCAATCTTGTGCTGGGTTTGCATGCATGCACAAACACTAATACATACAGATAAAATTACCACATTCCCATGATCAGTACGTACTTCCGATAGTAAGAAATTAACATTCAAATTAGCGAGTTATAAAGATGAATTGGAAGTTACATGAGTTTGAGTTACTTAACGTGCAAAAGACAGCGTCTGATATGCAGGATAGAATCTGAGACGCATCTTCAAGTTCGTCGTTGCCGCTGAGACAGGCAACTATGGAGAATATGCATGCGAGTTGTTGGAGGCAAACCATAAAGCCCTGGTTTAACACATGGGTAAAATTTGTGACGGTGTTAGAGAAGAAAACATGATTAGGATAGGCGAAGAAGAGTTGGGAGGTCATATCAGACATGAGAGGAGACGTACAATGATGCAATTGTCACACTTAGTGGTTCGTAGGTTGAGCTCATCTTGTAGCAGAAAACGGGTTGATGCAACTGAGCTTGGAAAGCAGATACAAGCCTGAATGACATTGAAGAAAGGAATTTCTTTCACTAGGAAAGGCTAAGAAGTGCTGCACAAAACTAGAAACTAGACAACGAATCATTCAATTGTCAGTGAGCAGTTGAATACATCAAAATGGAAGTGGAAGTGAGCTATTTGATTTGACCATACGTTAAATATAAATCGTATAGTTAATTATCTGATTTGTTTGTGCAATATGTACCACCTACCTCAGTACCAAGGCACAACTCTGGGCACCTACTTTCTCCACATTTACCACTGCAAGGCATATACCCAGCGCAACAGACATACCTAGAGGAAGCAAATGTTTGGCTAAATTTATTTTTGAGCACAAAATCACATCTTAACAATGAATTAGAAGGGGTTACACATACCTTGACATGTCATTGTAAAGAGCTCGTTTTCGGAGCAGATACGAGACACACGGTCCACTTCATCAATGAGATAAATAACTAGTTAGCTAAAGCTACGCAAGCCAACAACAAAGGAGATATCTATAAACGTTGGGTACTCACCACCAAAACGAGAAACAGAAATCTGCAAAATAAAAATATGAATCAATATTGAATAAGGATGTTAATAGAAAATTAAAATCATAGAAAATCAGCAACAACAAACAAGAAAAAGAGACGCCAAAGAATATACTAATTGAAGTATTAATCAAGCATAAAGATGAATTCTGGCAAGAATATTGAAAGTTGAACAGACATGGGCAATCGGCTTTCACGGTGCTCAAGAGATCTATATGCCATAAATTTTGATACTGCTGCCGCAGTTGCATCTTCTCGGCGTGTGTAAACTGCGCCATGGTCGCAGCTCCTGCGCTAAAGAGCTAGCGATGAGATCGAAAGCAAGGGGAGATGAATAGCCTTTAGAATGGAAGATAAGGACTTGATTGGTGGCTTGTTAGAAGAAGTATATCATGAACACAGATAAATATGCAGTATGTACATTTTGAAGTTAAATATCTTAATATCAGTTTGCAAGTAATAGGCAGCTTCGCGTGGGTAATATCATAATACAATAAGATAATGGCAGTTGGCGGAAAGAAATTAACACCTGTAACATCGATTACTTGCCTTGCCACGAGCAATCGAAGGATATATATATATATATAGGGCAGCGCTAGTATGCGCTGCCCTTGTGGGCCACTAGATTAGATCCAGTGGCCCACAACAGATCCCCACACCCCCCTCACCCCTCCCTCCCTCCCTCCCTCCCTCCCGCCTCCCGGCCCCTGCCTTCACACCTCCCGCGTCCCGCCTGCCCGCGGGAAGGGGCGACAACAATGGCGGGAAGCCCACGGCTCCCCCGCCACCGGATCACACCGCCTCCACCCGACCCTAGCTGTTGCCTCCACCTGACCCCAGTAGCCGCTCCCCTGCGGCCCCCTGCTCGCCCCTGGCACCAGCGCCACCCCCCTGCACCGGCCCCTCCCCCCCCCGAGGTGGCGATAGCACTGGCCAGTGGCGATTGGCAGCGATGTCGCCAACAGTGATGCAACAAAACAAAGGTGGGGGGAAGGAAAGGGCGATGACAATTTCGTGATAAAAACTTGACTCGTTCCCGACTAGAGTCAATATTACAAAATAAATTTTTTTAAAAAATCGTAATCAAAATTTGACTCGCTCCTAACAGGAACCATTATTATGAAATAAATTTTATTAACTCGAGTCAATTTTAAAAAATATTAAAAATAAAATACCATAAAATAAAAATTAAACTTGCTTCTGACTCGAGTCAATATTACAAAATAAATTAAAAATAATTCGTAATAAAAACTTAACTCGCTCCCGACTAAAGGCATAATTACGAAATAAATTTTAAAAAATAAATTTTATCGACTCGAGTCAATTTAAACAAAATATTAAAAATAAAATACCATAAAATAAAATAAAAAACTCTCTTCTTACTCCAGTCAATATTACATAATAAATTTAAAAAATAAAATAATTATTACAAAATTATTTTATTTTTTTAAAATTTATTTTGTAATATTAACTCGAGTTAAGGGCGAGTCCACTTTTTATTAAGATTTTTTTAATTTATTTTGTAATATTAACTCAAGTCGAGAGCGAGTCTAGTTTTTATTTTATGATATTTTACTTGTAATATTTTTTTTAAATTGACTCGAGTCAATAAAATTTATTTCGTAATAATGACTCCAGTCGGGAGCGAGTCAGGTTTTATTATGATTTTTTTCAATATATTTCGTAATATTGACATGAGTAAGGAATGAGTCAAGTTTTTATTACAAAATTATTATCGCCCTTTCCTTCCTCCCTCCCCCCTCTGTATGGTCGCACCACTGCCGGTGACCTCACCGCAACCCACTCATTGGCTAGTGCCGTCATCGCCTCCGGGAGGGCGGGTGGTAACAGGGCAAGAGGTGGGGGGAGCGGGCAAGAAAGCCAGGGGGTGGCAGCTATAGGCTGGGCAGGGTGGGTTCGGTGGCTGTGGGCGGCGGGAGGGCGGAAGAGCATGGATTAATATATATATATATATATATATATATATATATAGGATTTTTGCAATGCGTGGCTAGGATTTGGCAGTGCATTGCAGCGCATAAGAGCCATTAGATCTGATCCACCGGCCCACAGTACCCCCCCAACCCACCCAACCCCTGCCCCCGAGCCGCATCACTGGCGCGCCCAGCCTGGCCACCCCCTGCCCCGTTGGCATCCCTACGACGATGACTACTGCCCCAAGCTGTCGCTCACTCAGCCGCAACTCCCCGCCACCTACCCCCACCGCCGCCCCATGCCAACACCACCTTGACCACTGTTCTCAGCCGCATTTGGGCTCGACTTGAGTCAAAAAAACTAGACTTGGTCTCGTCTCGAATCAAGTAAATAAAAAATTGACTCAGTCCCGACTCGAGTCAATTAAATAAAAAATTCACTCAGTATCGACTCGAGTCAAATAAATAAAAAATTCACTCGATATCGACTCTAGTCAAGTAAATAAAAAATTGACTCAGTATCGACTTGAGACAAATAAATAAAAAATTGACTCGGTATCGACTAGAGTCAAGTCAATAAAAAATTGACTCGGTCCTGACTTGAGTCAATATTCGAAAATCATGCATCCTAACTCAGTAAATGGTTGAAAAATTAATTTTATGATCAACTATAAATTAAAAAAAATGGTAGACTCTTATATATTATGATAATATTTAAATTATGTTGATGAAGTCGGCAACATATCGAAACACATGAGAGCCATCTCATTTAACTTTCTACCACATGTTTAATAAAAGTACAAACTTACAAGTTACAAATTTGTCAAGTTTGATTAAAGTCAATAATAATTCATGGAAACAAGTTACAAATCACTAACATTATACCGTCCTTCCAGATTCGGAACTATCATAATCGTTCTGCATCACTGCTTTGAGATTCGCCATCACCACACCAACGCCCCTGAATAGACGCCACAGCTCCACTTTCAGTTGGATCATTTTGTTGCCTACATATTTAAAAACAAAATATGGTAAATAATCACATAAATTATATATAACAAAGATAAAAACAAGGGTTGTGGTAGGTGTTACGGGGTTTAGCTGGCAACATTACCGATGTGCTACAATTGTAGGGCAAGTGCGCTTATCATGCCCAACTCCCCGTTTATTGCAACCATGGCATAGCCTATCTTTAACCATATAATCCATTGCAAGTTCATTACCACTCTTCCATCTTTTACCACTTCCTTTTGTCTTTGATTATGTCGGTGGATGTACTTGTATTCCATGCTTATTCCATGATGCGGATCATCTACCACATCTTCTACCAATTTCTCTATCTCTAAAAGTTTTTACTTGGCGAGGTCAAATTTCTCAAATAATGAATATCCGTTTTTTGCCCATCTATTAAATATACAGTGAAATTCTCCCCAATTAGAGAATAAAGTTTTGTTGCGATCACCACAAAGTTCCACTCCATCACCATCAAAAACAACTTCCTTTGCTATTTCAAGTGTCCATCTCTTCATGATATAGAGTTCGGGAAAAATATCCCCCTCATTCAATCTCAGTACATACACCAAATGCCTCCAAGCAATTGTCTTTCATTATTATACTCTATTGTGATTCAAATTCTTCTTTGTTTTCGGGACCATAAATTAAACAATGGAATGACTTATGAAACTCCTTTCTGTGAGCAATTACACCTCATTTGTCACTTTCCTTCTTAAGGATATGCCAAATGCACAGACGATGATATGTTGAAGGAAATGTCAATTTAATTGCAACAATTGCCCCCGGATGCCTTCCATCCATGCATTTCAAAAATGTTTCAAACAGCCACACAAATGCCTTAGTCTTCTCATTACACAAAAAACACATCCAAATGTAATTGTTTGCCTATGATAGTTTACTTCGGTGAATGGTGCAAAAACTAGTGCATATTTATTTGTATCATATGTTGTATAAAAAATCATCACATCTAAGAAAAGTTGATAATTTTTTCTTGCAATTCCATCCGCCCAAAAATAATATTTCAATCTACCCTCATCGTCTACTTCATAGGAATAAAAAAAGGAGTCATTCATCTCTTTTATTTCCTCGAAATGTTCCAACAATAATTGGCCATCTATTTCCTTTACCTCTTCTTTACTTTTTGTTTGGCATTTCTAATATATTTCTCTGTACAACCAATATTTTCGGCACCACTTGCTTCAATTTTTTGCACAGACATTAGTTGAGAAGTTTTTATATTAGCCTCTCCAAATGTGCTAATTAAATTTCGATGCACACTCATAACATGCCTATGTGACCTGAAAAATTGAGTTTTTGATGGTGTAAGGAGTGCATAACTATTAGGGGGTGGGCGCAGACGTCCGAATTTGTCCGTCCGTTCGACGTCCGAAGCATGTCCGACCGAATTTGACCGACCGAATTCGACCGAATTAAAACAAACCAAACATAGACATTTTTTTGTCCGACCAAGTGTCCGATATTTTATATCAATAATATAATGTCTTCAACATTTATAAGACTAATATTATAGTTTATGAAAATTTTAAAATATAAATATATAGTAAAATTAATTAAGTTTATACATAAAATTGATATTTAATATCTTAAATATCTAAAAATGACATACATATAAAAAGGGTAAAAGTCACTCTTATATTTAGGAATTTAGAACTATACATTCACATTAATAATCATATCAAACCACTTGCAATTTAGTTAATATGCTCTCAATTTTTAAAGTCAAACAAAAGATAATCAATGTATAAAAACTTTAAAATAATCATTGGCATTAAAATGTAGTCCAATATTACATATACTTCAAAGATAAAATATTCTAATAATTGATTCTTCATATAGCTCACCTACATGAAAAAAATATTAAAAAGTTAATTACTTATATTTTATATCCTCTTTATTTGAAATTAGGATATTTCATTTCAATATACTTCTATAAATGAGTAGTTTCATAACTTTCATTTCTTCAAACTTCTTTTCATAATAACGACAAATAGGAAATGTTCCGTTCTTTTAAGATTATCTATCAAAATAGGCGCATACACCGGATACTATTTTTCTCTTTTTCAATAATGTACAGTCCACAGATTCTCTTTCTTTAGCAATCGAATTTTTGCTATCTTTTTCACATCCACTTTATTGATTTATATTTAATAATGAACTTGTTTGATCCAACTTCGAAAAAAATATATCACATTATAAACATAATGTAAAAACCGCAATCTGAGTCAGGGTTTTATGCTTATGAACCGATCAATTTAGACGTCAGTTTGAGTCGAGTATGTTTTAAAATATGTGTACGGAGCCGATGCCGGTCGGGTGTACGAGCCATGAGGGTCATGTGTACCCAAGTATATAATGACAATGTCATGAACACAAAAGAAAAAATTAGTTATTAGAATATATAAAAGTATGCTAGTTATTTTTTTATTTTTATATATAGTGGATCGTAAAATTAATTTTAGGTCGTTTACCGCGTTAGGATGCGTTACAGGGCATTTAGGTGGGTTGTTAGTTATAAAGCATGTCGTTATGATGTTGTAGTGTTTGTTTTATTTTATGAAATTTTTTTCTATTTTATGGATTTTTTTAGGATTTATTTCGAGTTAGTTATTATTATTGACTCAGGATGGAGTAGAGTTGAGTCGAGTCGAGTCAAGTCTTATTTATGATATTGCCATCGATCAAACCCCCCAACCCTTTTTTCTTCCCTGTCCAAACCCTTGCCGCGCCGCCCTCTTTTTGTCGCCACTGCCGATCGTCACCACCAGGCCTCGCCGCGGTGTTGCTCTGATGCCCCGAGCGCCCCGGCCGTTGCCCGGCCTCCACGACGCCGCGCCTAGCGACGTGCTCGCAATGTCGATTCCGCCGCCGGCGACTGTCATCGTGGCTGTCCAGTCACCGCTTTGACATTGCCAACCCTCCCACAGCCTGCCCCGACAAGAGCGAAGCCCATCGCCGACCAAGCCGGCCGGATCTAGTCACCCACCACTGACCGACTCTGTTTAGCCATTTTCCGGCAAGCCGCCACCTCCGCCGAGCATGTTGACGTCGTAGATGTGTCAAGCTGCTGGGCCAATTCCAACGGTTCCAACAGAAGGGTTTTGCCAGCAGCGTAGAGTGTGGCCGTGGAGGGCAGGCGGCGGTGGAGGCAACGGCAGCGCAAAGGATTTTTTTGAAAAATACGGTAATTTTGGACTGTTCGCCGATATTGCTCAGGCCTGACAGACAATTTAACGTCCGAAGTCGGTCGGACAAGTTTTATCCGACGAAATTTCGAACGGACGCAAACAATAATTCGTCGGATGTCTGTCCAACTAATGCCCACCCCTATTGACTATGTCATTCTTCAAAATGCATGACTTTCCATGTGCCCTCTATATTTTTAGTTACCCTGATGCGTGCATGACAATCTTCTCTAATCATAGGATGACTTCTGTTTTTTCCTTTGTGGGCTATTTCTCTTTGTGCTTCATTTTCTTTTGTATGTCCTTCTTTAGAACATACAAATACTTAAAGACCATAACTCTTTTGTTCTTTTATAATAATTTGTACAATATTTATGTACACCAAATCTAGCCATTTTTGAATAACTACTGTAGAAATTGAGTGCAACGTCTAAATAATCAAATTCCATTCCAACCTTTGGTTTAAACTCATCTTCTACACTAGGATAGACTGTTGTAATATGTTGGCCTAATTCTTCTTCATCAGATCTGTTATCTTGAAGATTGTCCATTCTTAAAAAATACAAAATTTATAAAAAACTAAGATTATTTTCAACTAAAATAGTTGCAATAAATAGAGTTTAATTTAGTCAAAGTACTTTCAAAGGCTTAACTCTTACCTAAATGCTCATCTTCGGTTGGATTTGTTCTTGGTTGACAGATGCAAATCTGGCCTCCTCGACTGCACTCACAAATATTTTTGACTTGAAATTTTTTTTTACACCGATAGAAACAGAAGTATAAGAAATCAAGGCAACCATTATGTCCTAAAAAATTTTTTTCATTGTTTTGTAAATTCATTGTTTAATTTAATTAGTTGATTATAAATGCCAGTTAAAAAAATTTACCCCGGACGCAAGGCACGTCAAGGGGGAGGTGGGCCGTGGCAGGAGGGGAAGGCCAGCCAAGGGGGAGGGGCGGGCCGGTGGTTGGCAGCATGGGGAGGGAAAGGGGCGGCGTGTGGGGGGCAAGAGGCAGTGGGTGGGGAGGGAGGGGTCAAGGGCTGGGAGCAGGAGGGGAGGGCATCTGCGGTGGCAGGGGGCCAGTGGGACCAAGCAGGGGGACAGGGGGTGTGGTCCAGTGGCGGGGGCCACGACCTTTATAGCCACCCGAGGGTGGGAAGGCGGGAGGCGGGAGGCGGGAGCGGGGGTGGGGGAGCTGTTGTGGACCACTGGATCAGATCCAGCAGCCCACAAGGGTAGCGTTGGATGCGCTGCCAAAATGGGGCAGTGCTGCCCTATATATATATATACACACACATAATATAGTTTTGTTTTCAACATTCATGGAAGGCTATCGAACTCTCCTAATTTGTTTCTTGATCAGGGGGTGTGGGTCGGAGTAATTGCTTGCTAAAGCCCAAACGCTAAGGTTCCCATGCTCATTTTTTTATACTTGTATCAAAATGCAAACGCTGGAAAATAATAAAGAGTTTATCGTGAAAATAGTTTATATAATTAATAAGAGAACGAGTATTGATCAGTATCTTCCATTTTTATTGATGGATTAGCAAATAATTTATTATAATTAGTTATCGCTATTTTTCACCAATTTATAATTTAATTAATTAAAAAGTCAGAAAATAATAAAAAAATAATGTGTGATTATCTCCTCTATTTTTATCTTTATTAATTTCTGAAAACAATAAAAATATTTATATTTATCAACTCCTATATATTTTCTATCTTTATCGAATTTAAAATTAATTTGATTGAAACCTCGAAAAAACTCAAAAAATAATGAAAAGTTATGTGTGTTTATCACCTCATATTTTTCATCTTTATCAGATTTCCAATTTATTTAATTAAAAAATTCCAGAAATAATAAAAAATATGAATGTTTATCGATTCTTATTTTTCATCTTTATCAACATTTGTAATTTATTTAATTAAAACTTTAATAAATTCTGCCAATAATAAAAATTATGTGAGTTTATCGGCACTTATTTTCCAGACCTTCATTATTTTGAAATTTATTTAATTAAAAATTACAAAATAATAAAAATATGAGTATTCATCCATTCCTATTTTTCTTCTTTATCGGATATGTACTTGTTTTTAATTAAAAAATTGTAAAAAAATTCCCAAAAATGATAAATATTATTTGTGTTTATAAACTTTTATTTTGCATGTTTGTTGGATTTATAAATTTTTTAAATTAAAAAATTACAAAAATATTAAATAATATGAGTGTTTTTCAATTCCTACTTTTCATGTTTATCAGATTTGTAATTTATCTACTCAAAAATTTTGAAAATAATAAAAGAATATATGTTTCACAATTTCTATTCCCCATTCTTATTGGATTTGAAATTTATTAATCAAAATTTTAGAATATATTTAAAAAAAAAGGTTTTGCCGAGTGTCTTTGAAGAACTAGGATTAAATTAATTTAACTAGCTAGAATATGCTAACTTTTTTACTTAATTGGAATATATTATTTTCTGAAAAGAATTATAATATTGTATTACTAGGGTTCATAATGGAATTCCAATTGAACTAATATATAATTTTTTCCAAAACTTACAATGAAAATATATAATTAAATTTTAACTCGGGTTGGAGTTTTCTTTAAGTTGATTTTATTAACTTTAGAAAAAATGTACATAATTCAAACAAAGCAAATAATTTGGATAGAGTTAATTTGAATTTTAACAGTAGTATAAATATTTATGATTTGAATATATTAATTTTAAAAAAATTAATAAAATATAAAAGGGGTATAAAATCAAATACAACATGTGCCGCGTAATATGTGGGAATATATTAAGAAAAAGACATAGTTTAAAAAGGAATATAATTTTTTTAGAATATATTGATATAAAAAGAATTCTATTATATAAATGAGTTTAAATAAACTTTAAGTATAATTTTAATATGATAAGTATTAGCAAAAAATAGTTTCTAATTGGATAACAAGCCAGTACACAATATAAAATGGACAAGACAATAATTAATTATCATTAATTTATATAATAAAAAAGAATAATGTTGACTATAAGTAGCATCCGCAAGAGGTCGCTACATAATTGTAACTCTTATGGAGTCTAAGCTTATATAAATATAGTCTCTGCGTATATTAATCTGAGTTGCATGAATCACCGATTTCGAATCAGGATCGGCCGATTCAACTCGGATCGGAGGAAAACCGATTCAAAAAACCCATTGAATCGGTTTTCATCCGAATCGGTCCGTGAATCGGCCGATTCGAGCTGATTCCGACCTATTCGAGTCGATTCGGAATCAGCCCCAATCGGCTAATTCCAGGCGCAGGGGCGGGGCGCGGCGAGGTGGGGCGGCGGCGGCAGGGAGGGACAGGGTGGGGGGAAGCGGGGGCGCGGCGAGCATAAGGCGAGGCGCGGCGGGCGAGGGCAGGGCGGGGTGGGTCTGGGGGAGGGGGGCAGGGCGCAGCGGGCATAGGGCGAGGCTGGCGGGGTTGGCGGGGTTGGCTGGGCGAGGCAAGGCGGCAAGGGCGGAGGTGTAGGCGGGCGAGGGCAGGGCTGGGCGGCTCTAAGGGGAGGGGGGCAGGGTGCAGCGGGCGCAGGGCGCGAGCAGGCACAAGGCGAGGCGCGGCGGGCGAAGGCGGGGTGGGGCGCGGCGCGACGTGCGCAGGGCGGGGCGGGTCTGGTGGGAGGGGCGTGGCAACGGCAGCGGCGGCGGCAACGGGGAAGGAGAGCGGATGCGGGAGAGAAAGGGCTAGGGAAAGAAATAACACTCAGTGGCATTCTCGTAATTAAAACTTGACTCATATCCAACTCGAGTAAAAAATAATAACTAACTTTAAATAATTCAAAAAAAAATCTTAAAAAATATTTAAAAATATCATAAAATATAATACACACAATAATATCAAAATTGACATCAATATCTAATTTTTATATATTTATATTATGAGTTGTCAAATTATTATATATGACTGATTTAGACCTATTCAGACCTATTCAACTGAACTGATTCCTGTCCAATTTAGACTCGATTTCGATTCCGAATCTGACTTCTTCGAAAACCAATTTTGATTCCGATTCTGATTTATGCAACCATAATATTAATACTCTTGTATCAGCTATATTAATTAATAAAAATTATTAGATTATAAGGATGATTAAATGATAACAATTAAGGGTAACAAAATTTTGAAGAGTGACTACTTAGTAGAAGAATTACTTACATCTTAGCACAAAATATTTTAAAAATAGATTGTTTTTAATGAAAGATGAATAATTTTGCTAGATTAATTACTATTTATAGATTTCATAAACTTTTAATTTTTTTCCTGTTGTTACTAAATTAAAGGATGTTTAATTTTATTACTTATTCCTCTTACCTAAATAAGGATTTTTCATATCAACCTTCTCACGTTAAAGCGAGTGAGTTTTTTTAATCTCATCATATTTCAGTCTTTCTGTTATTGTGATTAATTATGGTCCATAATATCTTTAGTAGCCTATTAATAATTATTTAATTTAAATAACTAATATTATTAGGAAACCTTTGGATTATAATTTTGGGTAAATTAAGAATTCTAAAAAAATGGTATATTATACATATATATTTATAATCATATTTGTTGAGTTAAAATTTATTATTTGATAATATATATTAATTTATGATTTGTACATGATTTAGGATTTTTATTTATTTATTTTATTTATCATTATTTAGTGTAAGGAAAAACTTAAAATATAATTTTATAGGGAGTAAAAATTGCAAAAAATGATTAATTCCTTTAATTATTAAAATTTTACTCAAATTAAAATCTTTCACTTATTATTACCTACTCTATTAAAATTATTACTTATTTTTTAAATAAAACTAAAATTATTTTTAATATTTGTATATGACCAATATATTCTAAAAATAGGGGTTTTTTATTAAGTTAAATAGAAAATTTTTTATTTAAAAATAATAATTCGTCATTAAAAAATAATTTTCCATGTTATTAATATTTATTATTAGTTTCAAATGTACTTCTTGTATCACATGGTTTTTTGGCTAGTATTAATAATATTCAACAATAAAATAAGTAAAGAAATAATTATAATAAATTATTTATTTGACATTTTAAATACAAAAATTATTCAAATAAAGAAAATTTTTAAGAATATGCATGCATCGAAGCCAATGTTTTTATCAATTACATCCCTCCCAATATTGTTCAAAAGATTTGGAATTATACATACTAAAAGAATATAAAGATCTTAATTAATTTTATTAAAATTAAAAGCCAATATAATATATAATAGTTACAACTCATAATTGAAAATTGGATTTAAAATTTCAAAATATAAGACCAAATTAAAAAAAATAAAATCTTATTAAGAAAACTGATGTATATTTTAAAAATTCATGTTTATATATAAAAAAATAAATCCTAATAAATCCAAGTATAAATTGAAACCAAATGTTACTGAAAAAATATAACTCTATATCATTTTAAACCAAGTATAACTGATGATAAAATACAACTCAAGTCAATCATAAAATTTTTTTGAAGGAGACCATATTGAAATAGCAAGGGTTTAAAAATAATTGGCATGTTTGCATCTGTTCATTAGATTAAATTTCTAATGATTTAAAATGTAAATTCGCCTATATAGAGATACAGTAGCAGAGAAGCGTGGGAGGCAAGTGGTTAGTTAAATAATATTAAAAAGTTGATTGCAAGGCCTGAAACAGCGTGCAGTGCTCTCCTCCAAATTAACTACGGAACCAACTAATTAAATTAAAGTCTATCTCGATGCTTTATCCTCTTAAATTTGCGTGCCCTTTTTCAAATTTTCTCTACCTAACATGTAGTTGGTTTACGATGATGACTTGATTGTCAAGAGGGATTGCGCTCTTTTTCTAATTGTGTGACTTAAGGGCTGGATATTTGTGGCTTCTTGCATAATAATTTTGGTGATCGGTGTCTCCCATTCATTTTATCTTGAATTGAAATGAATGAACAATTAGCTCACAAGTCAAACACTCTCCAAGGTCGTCCCACGTTGGATGGAATTAATTAGCTATCAAGTATCCTTGTCAAGCATACCCGATACCTCTTCCACCTTCCAATGCATTATTCTCGTGTCCAAGGTCGGTCTTGCTCTTAGCTTTGGAAAAAGAAGTGTCTCTTTCTGAATTGATTAGCCTTGACAAGTCGACGCAGCAGAAATACAGGAAGTAATGCAAAAAAGAAAACAACAATTCTACAGGTGTTTAGTTTCTTGATTGTGCTCTTTCATCATGCGATTGTATCGGACATATATAAGAATTTCATCCTATGATTTTTTTAGCGAAGATTTTTTTAAAAAAATCAGTACATGACTTTGAAAAAACAGTTATACACAAGCGAGTATTAATTGGATGGACAAAAGCATGGTAACATCAAGCAAATAATGTCCATGAAGACCTTAAATATCCCACTCGACGGTTTCATGTATATAAATGCATGGTAACATGGAGAAATATGAAAGAGTAGAAAGCAAACACACTTTTTTTGTGATGGATGATCCACAGGCCAAGTCCAAGCTTATGCTTCTCTTCCCTGTATCAGCCATCTCATACTGCTCATTTCATTTTGTTTGGGTTCAACCAATCCATGTGTCGCCCTGGAGCACTACCAGTCACTCTGCCTTCCCTCCCAAGAATTAGCTCTAATCAAGTTTAAGGATGGCCTCATCGACTCATCCAATCGCCTCGAGTCTTGGAAGCTTGGCTCAGATTGCTGCGAATGGAGAGGCGTCACGAGTGACAACCAAACTGGGTATGTTACTGCCCTTGACTTGCACAATCCACAAAATATTTATGTTCACTTGCCCTTGGATGTTTATGCAAAAGAAAGGCCGGCTAATTCACTTGTTACAGGTTTAGGTGGAAAATTGGACATTGTTCTAACAAATTTGGAACGATTGCAATTCTTAGATATGAGCCTTAACTCATTTGAGGGGAATACATTCCCTGAATTTTTAGGATCAATGGAAGTGTTAAAGAATTTGGATGTATCCTATGCAGGATTTCATGGGAGAATACCGCCTAACCTGGGAAACTTGCCCAAGCTTGAGTACTTGGATGTTTCTTCCTTGGTTCATACCAAGGCCAAGATAACATACAATACAGACACATGGATGAAGCTCGTACTTCTTACTTAAGTTGTGATAATAACCCTTCAATGGATGACAAACCTTGTTTCATTGGAAGTCATCAAAATGACGGGAGTGAACCTTTCGGAAATTAGCCATGAGCCCATGCATGTTTTCAATTCTCTCCCATCACTTGAGCAAATGAGTCTGTCCTATTGTTCTCTGTCAGCTATGATGAGCCAGCCTTCCCTCGGCTAACTTCTGGTCTCTGCAAATCCTTGATCTTAGCGATAACCATCTTGTCTCAGAATTCCCAAAATGGGTGATTAACATAACAAGTCTGCAGCATATGGACCTGTCAGTTAATAGATTTGAAGGTGAATTTATGTATGGCTTGTCCGAACTTCCGTACTTGGAATTCATGTGTGTCTTACAATCAGAACTAGGAAATAAATTGTACTGATTTGTTTGTTGGAAGATGGAGTTATGTTGAAAAAATAGATATAGAGTACACAAACTTCAGTGTAGGCATCCCAAGTTGTATTGGAAACATAACTTCACTCAAGCACCTGTCCATGACAAGCAATGAAAGAATGCGTAGTGCCTTGGAAGGCAATATACCCCACAGAACTCGGTAAGCTTGGTCTGAAGGTGTTGTCTTTGAAGTACAACAAATTTGTGGGAAAGTTTCCTCCCAGCATAATCAACCCTCAGACCCTGCAATATTTGCAATTGACTGGAGTGGACTTGCAGAGCAGTGTAAGCCTCTCTTGGTTCTGCAAGTTCAAGTTTCTTGTAGAATTATGGCTCAATAATTGCCACCTCACAGGGCCCTTTCCAACCTGTTTGGCCCAAATGCCATACCTTATTCTTTTGTCACTTGGAAGCAATCGTTTAAATGGGACAATTCCTTTGGAATTAGGCAAACAATCCCAATTGATGCTTCTAGATTTGTCTCACAATTTACTTCAAGGCATCGTGCATGAAGGCCACCTCCAAAACCTCAAAAGCTTGCAATTTCTATCTTTATCATATAACTCTATAGTTTTTAAACCAAACCATGCTTGGTTCCCTCCTCTGCATCTCTATATTATCAGCTTAGCTTCCTGTCAAATTGGACCCTTCCTTCCTCCTTGGCTTAAAAGTTTTGATGAGGTCCAATATATAGATTTATCAAGTAATTTGATCAACGGGTCTTTGCCCCTGTGGTTCAAGGAAAAACTTCCTACCCTTGTCCACCTCAACCTTTCTCACAATCAAATCCCTGACCATTTGCCTAGCCCCTTTGTGTCGTTCCAATCGGACCAGACAACAGTAGACTTGAGCTTTAATTTGTTCTCTGGCCCTTTTCCATGCTTCCCTAGTGAAATCACATTTGTTGATCTCTCCCACAACCGGATCACCGGACCACTTCCACATAATGTTGGCAGTCCCTTCAAGGGGTCCGTGTATGTTTGGCTTCTAGAAATCAAATTAATGGTACAATACCACTTGTGTTTGGAAAAATAGATCGTTTGAAAACCCTTGATCTTGCAGGTAATCAACTGATTGGCCCCAACCAATTAAGCTTTGTTGGGTCTCCCCTCTTGGATGCTCTAGATCTTAAGAGAAATCTTCTATCCAGAGAGGTTGAGTTGCATTTTTCTAAGAGTAATGTGTTACGAATACTGCATCTCGGTTGCAATGATCTATCTGGTGAGTTTCCCCGATGGCTGGAAAATTGCACTCATCTGGAGGTCCTCGACTTTTCTCGAAAACTATTCTTTGGCAAGATTCCACCATGGATTGGCGAAAATTGTGCTTCACTCAAAATATTGGACTTGAGATCCAACAAGTTCTGAATGTGGGAGCTATCTTATCTAGCTTCTCTGCAAGTTCTGACTGTGGCTAAGAACCGCTTGCATGGATCCATCCCAAAGAGTTTTGGAAATTTTAAATCAATGAAGGAGAAACAGTTATTGGTTGAGAGATTCCCGGTGGATGATGGGTATTACATTGACAAGCTGATAATCACGGCAAGTGGGAAGGAAGATGAGTACACGACAATTCTTTTCCTAATTAATTGTTTAGATGTTTCGGATAATAATTTCTCGGGACAAATACCTCAAGAATTAACAAACCTGTCTGAATTGCTTGTTCTGAACTTATCTCACAATCAGTTGGAGGCAAACATTCCTGGCAGCATTGGTGCATTGAAGCAGTTGTTCAATTTTGATGTATCTTTCAACCACCTCTCAGGCAGGCTCCCACAGAATTTGGCGGCTATGACTTTTCTAAATTACATGAATTTGTCATACAACAACTTTTCAGGGGAAATTCCATCTGGGTTTCAACTCCAAGCTCTTGATGATTCATCAATATATCTTGGAAATCCAGGACTTTGTGGGTTCCCGTTGAAAAATAATTGCTCAAATGGTACATCTTCAGCTTCTCCAAACTCAATGGCCCGAAGTTGGGAGGTGGAAGGGTATGATGATATGTTTTCGTTCTATGTGAGCTTGGGACCTGGATTTGTGGTAGGTTTTTGGGCTGTTTGTGCCACACTTATGCTTAAGAGAACTTGGAGAGTTACATGTTTCCCCTTTTTCGATGATTCAACAAACAAACTGTTTGTTCTAGTTGCGATAATGCTTCCGCAGTGGCTCAGAAGGAATATGGGGAAGTTAAGAACCCAGTGACAACGAATAGTTGTGTGGAACAATGGAATTTAGAATTGTATGTCCAGTATACGGAGTCGCTTATTTGAAATAAACTCGTATGTATGTCAAGTATGACGTATTTGTTTCTCTGAGAGATTGTTTCTGTTGTGGTGGTTGTAACCCACCTGAATGATTAGTAAGGGATTAAGTGAAGTACTTGAAATCAAGCTGGGGAAATGAGACTTAAGTTTTAAATATTTTATCGGATGCAGTAAATTGTGCTCGGTACACATCACCTATAAATTCAATATAATTTAAATGTTTATACTGTATTAACTTGTACCCGTTTTTTGGTCTCAAATTTTCGTATAATCTGATTTTTTTTGTTAAAAAATCGCTGTCTTTTAACCTTCATTTAATAAAATATATATTGATGATAAAATATATTATTAATATTTAATAAATTATTTTATTTATAATTTTAAAACCTAATTAAATATGGTATATACTCCATAACGAATATAAATCCAGTGCGATAACTATTATAAATATTTAATAAATTATTTTATTTATAATTTTAAAACCTAATTAAATATGGTATATACTCCATAACGAATATAAATCCAGTGCGATAACTATTATAATATTTAAAATTATACATGAGACAATCGTTAGAACATAAGGTGTCATTTCCCGTTGTTCTATAAATATATAATATACAACTGTATATTACCCTAGTAGAGCGTTTACTTAGGGTCACTTTGGATGGTGAGAAATTTAAAAAAATGGTGAAAAAAATATACTTTTCTCATATTTTTATTTATTTGGTTTGTAAGAAAATATGAAAAAAATTAATTTTTTATTGTGATAAAAACTCTTTAACAATTTTTTCCCACAGAAAATGTAAAAAAACAATAGAGAGTGAGAATAGTACTTTAAAAATTTTCCTTTATTTTTAATTAAATACACGAAAAAATTAAAAAAAATATTTCTTTTTTTGTCTCTTTTTCTTAAATCCTTTTTCTTTCAATCTTTCTAACAAAAGGAACTTTATGGATAAGGAACAGCTCCTCAACAGCTTTCTCTTTGACGGCCTAGAAGTTAATGAATTTTTCTTTTTACCAAAGCAAAAAGTCATGACTTGCTTTCAAGGTTTGAGCCAATTCAACAGCTTTATGATACTACACAAAAGTTCGGAGGCAGATCTGTCACATAATCGCTTATTTTGCAAGATCAACAGCCTCAAAAAATGCCAATCTCAGTGATGGTTGGAAGAATAAAAATTACTATTGCTTGATATTTTTAGTGGCAAAAAAATAATTTTATTTATAGTGCCTTATATATACCTCATATTATATCAGCCATACCTCCTCTTATTTTAAGTGTATTTAGTGGATCCTTATACTTAAAAACAACATAGATAGACGCAAACCACTAGTTAAGGTACTTGTAAATATTCAAATCAACCTAATGCATTAATCCCTTTCATCTTATTTTTCAAAGTAATTTTAATCTAAACAAAAGCCTAGGGGAAAAGGTGATTAAAAGGACATTTTATGGACCCAATCTATAATTAAAATGCAATTTGTATCTGATGCGGCGAATATATACATGAAACTTAAAGAAGACCCGATCTGCAAACAGGCTCTCAAAAAGGAACCGAAATAAAGAGGCTGAGTGTTTGGATCAGCTTTTCTTTTCTGATAATAATTTAAGTCGTGATAAAGCAACGTTGCGTAATATGGACATCTCTCTCTCTCTTTTATAGATGCAACACAACCCGAGTGATGCTCATTTGTTCTGCGTCCTCTTTGAATAGTTGCACGCAACCCATCTGATCAGTTTTAAAATAGGAGACTTATTACAACACTTTCAATAAAAATAAAAAGGAATAGATCGATAGAAAACATATAGCAGCTGGTATTCACCGTTGTGCCCTTCGTTGATGGAGTGACCCTCAGCCTTTTGGGACGAGGAAGAGTGAACGACAAGCATAGCAGCTTTATATACCTTTCACCCCTTTATTCTGTTCATGATCGGGAGAAAGGTGAGGTTGCTTGTGCCCGGTCAATGTTGGGTTCACATGATTTCAGATCAGCCTTCAATTTTTCTATTCTAAACACATGCGCGGTAGGTGCTGCACGAATATATTCAACTCTTGAGTTGTGCTCATCAATGTGCTTTTGGGAACACAAAGGAAGTTAGGAACAGCCAACTCTGGCTGCTGCATTTTTGTTCATTGTCTGCCTACGTACAGCAAACAAAAATATTAAAAAAAACTGTTTGTTACAGTTGAGTGCATTTGAGTTAGATACGTGGAAGTTAGGCTTAGGCTTGAGGTTTTATAACATATATACATATATACATGCAGATCCAAATGCTTTTGACGTCTTTTATTCTTGCCCGTTTGGTTTTGTAGAAAAAATGACGCCCAAATTTCACTTCATTTCTCAGACCATCCCCACTTTGGAGTTTACATCAAAGGGTACAGACAATGACAATTATTATTCATTCCAGCAGTTACTGTAAAAGTCCAAAACAATTATTAAATAAACACCAACTATTTTAACCATACAACAAAATCAGTTATCTCAATCACATGGCCCAAAATTGACGTGCGTTGGGTGCGCTGGGAAGAAACTGTCGCAAGACACCCTAACTTATCTTTTCCTCAAGTGATGAGTTTCGTCCGAAGCCCGAATCTGTGTCTCTTCAAATCGGGCATAATATTTGATACAGAAAATTAGATTTAAAATAGTTAAAGTTTTTATATAATGTATCTTTGCCATATTTTGTGAGTATCTCCAAATACGATCAAATAAGCAACATAGATACAACTATACACCACATCGGTTTTAGTTTTTTACTTTTTATTATGTAACAGTACTACTTACGAATAGAGCTAACTATATGCTATAACCTTCTTCGTACTTAACCTTTAAATAAAAAATTTACAAATTTATTCATTTATATATATATATATATACATGGTGAAGTGATTCTGAGCTTCAGGGTAAAAAATTTTTTTGACCCGAACTCATATTTAGGCCGTTTAATTAAAAAAATGATTTAGATTTATTTCAAAAAAATTACCAGGGCATTGAGTAGTGTGTCGGTCACGAGTAGCCCGCTGCTGGCCATATATGGTTGATAAGTGGCCTGTATTTTATTTTTAAATAAATTTAGGGTAATTTTATAATTGGATAATTTAAATTAAAAATTAATAATTTTTTATAATAATATATATAAGCCGTTGAATTCAGACGGCCCTGAGGCACGCCGCTCCCGCCATGTATAATTAATTAATTATTTATGAACAGAGACAGACCGAAAGGGGGAGTAGGCTCTGGGACTTGGGAGCCACACAAAAAAGGCCGGAAGTCGGCGGTCAACGACCGCCACATCGAAGCCAGCCACCACAAGAGTTGGGGGGAGGGGAGTGGAGAGTGAAGCGCGAAGCTATAAAGAAAGAAAAGATAGCACATAGCAAGCACATGGTGGCGGCCACACATGCCCACCCACCCGACGCCTTCTTCTTCTTCGACGCCCCCGCCACCGCCACCGCCATGCCGGCCGACCTCGACATGGCCCTCCCCGGCCTCCCTCCCCCCGCAGACGACCACTCCAAGAAGATCCGCAAGCCCTACACCATCACCAAGTCCCGGGAGAGCTGGACTGACCAGGAGCACGACAAGTTCTTCGAGGCCCTCCAGCTGTGAGTCGTCGATATTTATCTACTTTTTATGGATTCGGGGTGGAGTTTGAAGCATCCCAACAGTGGGATGCTGGTGGATTTGGTGTGAAAAGATTGGTTCTTTGATTGGCGTTTTGTTGGATTTTTCATGTTCTCGTCTGGGGTGGGTGTCAGGGTGTGGTGCTTGATTGGTTGTGTGTGTTACTCGTGTGGTTGAACGATTGGGTGTGGTTTTGGAGTTCATTTTTAGTTCTAGCTTGTGGATATGGGTTGCATATGTCTGTTTTCTTCTTTGGTTTGTTCAAATTAGTGAATTAGCTTTCTGTTTGCGGGTGTCACACTGCTGTGTTGATTGCATCCGTTGTTGAACAATTTGATGTGATTCGGAGTTTTAGTGGGGTTGATTGGGAATCTAGAAGTCTAGCTTGTAAACATGGTTTACGTAAATCTGTTTGCCTCTGGGTGATTGTTCAGATCGGTGAATTGTCTGAGTTTTCATTATTTTTTGGGGGCTTCAACCAGCTATTCCGTGTTTAATTTTAGTTAGAGTTATCTTATTTCTGTAAAATTAATCAAAATATTTGCGGAGTCAATAATAATTTCTTTATAACGGGAATAGCATGGTAATTATTCTGTGAAAAGTAGGCCCTTAACATGCCTTCCCTGATGTTGGCTGTCTATTAAAATGAATTCTTTCCAAATCTATAATTGAATATATGTTAACTGCGTTAGCAGTTTTTCTAGACTGAAGTAGTCTATTCCTAGGAAGTGATTCGTATGCGTGACTTTTTTTGTTTTTTGTTTTTTGTGTGTGTGTGTGTACATTTTCAGATTTGATCGTGACTGGAAGAAAATCGAAGCATATGTTGGTTCAAAGACTGTGATTCAGGTAAGCTGGCATCATATTTGTGCTTGCGTTTGAAATTGTGGCAACAACTGCTTTTGTCTTTTCAGCGTTTGTAATTTCTTCGTAGACATAATTTTGTATCTGCGTATTTTCTGTAGATTATGTTATATCTTTCCATTATTCAATGAGTTCAATCCCTATAGCTATAAATAGATAGAATTGAAAAGGTAGAACCTTAGAAGGAGGACCTAAGGTTGAATCCATGTCTGGATGGATTTACGACTTAAGGTTGAATCCATATTTCTGGATGAATTTACATTAACATTATTAATGAACACATGCGAACATAAGTTTGAAAAAATAATACCACCTATAGTGTAAGTTTTGACAATGATCTGCAGATTATTTTTATTATTCCTAGGCTGGAACCTGGTAGTTAAATTTGATTATGTAGTGCATAAAGAAGGCTTTACTAAAATTGATATTATATCTCAGAAGTTGATTGCTTTCACATTTCAATAAAGTGGCTAATTTCATGTAGGCTATGCTTCCTGATTCAGACCACAAAATGAGTCAAAATCATCATCATAATTTAGGGCCAGGCTTCACAAGATATCATTACATGAGACACATTAATATTGCTACTTTCATTTTAAAATGGGTAACAATTAAGTCCATGGGTGGAAATATAAGATCCCTCTAAGTTAGTCCCACATCAAATAGCTACCCTGATAAGATCCAATATATTTATAGGGATGAGATGTATTTATAATCTTTATTTTGGCTAATCATTTTTAAGAGATGACTAATCCCATCAGTTTGCACTCATTGAGCTAGGTCATTACTCGGAGCTAAATCAAGACTGTATTGGATGATGGGAGTCTGTCCAGATATAGATTAGTAGGTTCATGAGCTATAAAAAGTTATTCCGGGGATGGAATTTCCTTAAGGTGGGTGTAATGTAATATCTCCTAATTAGTTAATCCAGTTAGTTCTATATCCAATATATACTAGCATAAAATCCAATATATTCAGGGGATAATAAATCTTCAACTTGGCTAACTACTTTTAAAAAAATGACTAATTCCATCCGTTTGCACTAATTGGGTCATATTATAATAAATGATGTTAGACTTAACTTGGGACCATGTTGGATGATGGGGATTTGTGTTGGATGATGAGAGTCTGTTTAGGCAGATTCATAATAGGCTTAAGAGCCATAAAAAAGCATTTCAGGGACGAATGTCTTTAAGATGTATGGAATGTAAGGTCCCCCAATAGTTAGTCCCACATCCAATGCCTATTTAGATGAGGTCCAATATATTAGTGAAAACATGCTTATGATATTCAACTTAGTTAATCACTCAGAAAACTTGACAATATTGTTGCAATTTGATTCATTTTGGTGTTGACTCATGCATCATACATGTGCTTTGGGTGGCAGTTATATATATCGTTACTGGAGGTTGGGATCTTAGTGTTATTTGATGTTATATGTCTTTTGAGAAGTTGGGCTGCCTGATATGATACACGTTTTCAAAGGATTAATCAATTGATATGTGAGCTTTCTTTGATATTTCCTTCTTTATAGATAGCTCAATGATCATGAACATCAATAATTATTCTAAAATTTTTATATAATGCTTGAGAATGATGTAGATAGATCATAGTTCTGATGGCTGTGACATGTCCTAGTACTTTCCCAAAAGCTTTGGTTAAAATGAAAACACTCAATGCTTTGTATATTTACGCTGCCTTAAAATGTTCGGCATATAAAAAGCCTATTATTTTCAGAAACATAATAGTCAGTTAATTTTACCAGATTCGGAGCCATGCACAAAAGTATTTCCTAAAGGTTCAGAAGAGTGGGACCAATGAACGCCTGCCACCACCAAGGCCAAAGCGCAAAGCAGCCCATCCTTATCCACAAAAGGCTTCTAAAATTTGTAATATTTCAACTGCCTTCATAGTATTTTTGTTTAATTAATTGCACTTAGTTTTCTGGATCCTTTAAGTGCTTGTGGAAGTTTTGAATAGAGTTCAATAGTATGGCACTAGTCTGTCTGCACGGGGTTGGTAATCATGAAAAGAGGCTCTTTGTTACTGGTCATGTTGCAAAGAAGTTTTAGTTTGATGATTATAAATACATGTATCTTGTGTTTTAGGAAACTCTTTGTCTTGGGTAGTGAGTAGGTCAAAGGGCAGGGAGCTGGTTTTGGGAATTAAATTAGAACAATATTTTGGTTGATATGTTGCAGAGCTCTCTGTTGACTTTAGTGATTGCTTCCAAATTGAAATCTGAATGGAGTTTATGTGTGCAATATTGCAGCTCCAGTTCCATCACAAACAATTGTGTTCCAGGGATCATCATGTTTGGCTGAGCCTGCTGTTGGTGTTAGAGCAGATTCATCCTCAGTGCTTAGGAACTCTTTAACAAGTACAACCTTGCCTTCTTGGGGCCATAGTCCAGTTCTTCCGAATAATATAT
Organism: Piper betle; assembly: GCA_033002965.1. Lineage (NCBI taxonomy): Eukaryota > Viridiplantae > Streptophyta > Magnoliopsida > Piperales > Piperaceae > Piper > Piper betle. The sequence continues at coordinate 150,877 of JAURVB010013190.1, read as the reverse complement.
CACAAACGAGAAAAGGTTGATTGGCACCTAGTATTCATGGCATTTTTTCTAATTGGCTTCTTATATATTGAGAGTCTGGTTTTTAAATTTGAACTATATCCAGACGATGTTGGACCCTCTGGACCTGCTGTCTGCTGTAGCAGTACTGAAAGCCCTCGTGGGACGTGGCCAAGTGGGGATCTTGGTGATCATGCAAACCATGGACTGCCACTTCACGGTGAGCTATTTACAGTGTGCAAAAAAAATTCAAGGTTAGCAATCTGCATATGCGAAATTTTGCAATTTAATCTTGAATGTAATAAAGATGGGAAGCTTCTTCCACCTCATCCCAAAAGGTATATTCAAATCAGGTTTTTTATCTTTTAAAAAAAAAATGTTGCAGACATGCATCCTAATATAGGATACTTGTGACTAAAGCAAAGATGGCATTAATTCATATAATTACTTTGACGTTTTGTGCTTCATGCCACTTGGTTGATACGTGATCTATTTTTTGTCCTCAGTATGTGGCTAGCCTACCTATTTTTAACTTGTGTGGTTTTTGTTGTCTTTTTTGTACAGTTATGCCTGATTTTGCCCAAGTCTATAGCTTCATTGGCAGTGTCTTTGATCCACATGCCAGTGGACACCTTGAGAAACTTAAAGACATGGATCCTGTTGATGTTGAAACTGTAAGCCTTATTCATTTAGCCGCCTTCTTGTTATGTAAAATATTTAATGCACTTAATTTTCTTTTGTTTTAATGACAAAGGAAATATAGTTGGCAGAACATGCCACCTTTAGTGGGCAATTTGGAAAAAAATTATGAGATCTCCCTCTCTCTAGGTATGCAAAATGGGGCATAGCTTTGGGTGGGCAGTTTAAAAATGATGGAAGATTGAACTCGTTCTACTCATGGCCGTTTAACATTTTAATATGAAAAATAAGCCATATGTCGACTTATGAGAAATTAAGGTCGCCCGATTGCAAGATGGTAGTCAGCTAAATTGTAATGAAGAAATAGTGACAGATGAGTTTTGTTAGTCAGATAATGGATAATGTTGCTTCACAATTTCCATTTTGTTGGGGAGGTCAAGTGTCTCAATGTATGTTTAAATATGCACGCAAAAGGAACCATCATAGTAATAATCAATTTATTCCGGTTCTGTATAGTCTATTTGATAAAATACATGGTGACTCAGCTTCTTGTAAATTTCTTCTAACCATTCAAACCCCAATCATCTAGGATCATGTGGATAATGATAATGATGTTATCTTTCTAACCATTCTTGTGGAACTTATTGATTTTGTATTTTTTGTTTATTTGAGGCACTTTGTTGATGGAGCTATTCACCATCAAAGCTGTGTTTGACTTTCTAGCAGGTTTTGTTGTTGATGAAAAATTTATCTGTCAATTTATCGAGTCCAGACTTTAAAGATCATGTAAGTATGATGATTACCTTCTTAGTTAATTGTATTCCTGTTTATCTTTATTTATTTGTGCTCTAGTATGACTTTGTGCTAGTTGTATAAATTATAAAAGTAACAAAATTTGTATTCCACTGAAAAGGTGCATCTCCTGGCACAGAGTAGGGAACAATTAGGGTTATATAAAAAAAGTGGTCTATAAAATTTGAATCTGTTTTGACAGGCTTCATGGCTGAACATGCCCCACTCTCTAATGATACATGTTTGTAGGGCAGATTAATTTCATTTTTTTCTTGACCTTGCATATGAAATTGTTTCTCAGCTGAGGTTGTTCTTGTGCTTTTGAATGAAAGAAATTCATCTGCAAAAGTTTTTTTCTCTGCCTAAGTTTTTATTTATATTTATAAAAAGAAATGTTAATTGCTATCACAAGCCCTTGACAAGCTAACCTTTCTTAATTTTTTATCTAATTTACTGTTTGAGAATCTTCTCCCCTCCTGAAGTCAAAGAAGGTGAGATTAGGCTTGAGCGTCATTTCTGATTTACTCAGGTCCTTTCTATTCGTTGAGTGAATACATTAGTGTCTCTAAGGAAGAATTTCATTGCATAACATGAATACAATTAAATTTGTTATTGTAAATTTAGATGGGTTAACTGGTTGTTGTAAAATCTTAAGCTGTTTGGAAAAGGCAACCATTTAAGAGCTACTTAACTCTCCCTCATGTAAAAAATGACCATTGAGCAAATTAACACTGGCAAATATGTTCTTCTAGGTTCAAAATTTCAAATCCACACTGTTTCACATTTATATAATGTAAATTTAGTAGGTTTAATGTTTGTAAAAGCTCAAACTGTTTGGAAAAAGAACCAAGTAATATCTATTTTAACATATATCAATGTACTCAATTACCTTTTTCAAACGTGATTTAAATTAGTGGTCATCTGCACTTTGCCATTTTGTAGATATCTGATCGTTTATCTTTTTTGGATGTAGAGAAAATTGCTTTCATCTTATAATGCTGGTGGCGATGAAGTAAAATCTGGCAAAGCAAGTGAAAATCTCCCGGCTAATGATTCTCACAATGCTCGACCTGTGTAAGAAGCCTAGTCTTTTCTTTATGGTCTTGTTTTTTCTGTGGTCTTATGCGTGCTTCTTAAGACAAAATATCATCTCTATATGCTTTTGATAGAAAGACTTTTTATTCACATTATGTTTATATTCTCTGTTTCCATGATCCTCTAAAATTTGTATTGTTTTGTGAGGAACATTATATTTAAAGACGTGTAATAATACATATAAAAACCATAAAATGTATATCTTAATAAATGGTACAAGTTCATATGTCTCATCCCAATTCAGTTACCATACAAGATAACTATATACATTAGATTTGCCTCGTTCTTATTTATGCTCGCATTTAACTTTTACTTTAGAAGTTGAGTTTAGTTATAGGCAAATCTTGTCAGACATTAGTAGAAATTTTGAACAGCTGTCAAACATTTGTTCTATCAGTTAAGGTTATAAGTTTTTGGTTGATGCAGCATATGAATTTCTGCTTTAGTAAAAGAGTTATATGAAAGCTAATCTGAAAAAACCTAAACAATTGATAGGCAAGGGCCAATCACACAAGATAAAGTTGTGATCTAATCAAATTTAACTTGTTTTTTGTCGCAGGGTGAAAGAAAACGAGTAGTAAGTTTTTGCTGGCATTTTGTGAACTTGCTGTTCGGCGTATTTTAGTCAGTTTTGTTGCAATGCAAGTGGGTCATTTACCATAAAGTGCAGGTTGGCCTTTTCCAAGTCGTGTCAAACGCCTGCGCGACTCTGCCTGCCGTTTTCTTGTGTTCCCTCACATAACTGAGGTATGTACAGGTTTATTAGCTGAAATACCAATTTTGATAGTAATTATGTAAGTTTGCTGTAAATGAGTGTTGATCCCGTTTAATAAGCCATGTATTCTAATCCATGGCATCTACTTTTAGCTGGTTCAAGTACCATGAGGTGTAGAGGCAGTAGGATTAATAATGTTCCCAGAAATTTCGGAACCGTTTCAGTTAAACTGGGTTTTAAATGTGCGTTATAAATAATCTCATATTACAGGTGAGAAACCTTGTTAACATCGTCTTTTTATCTGCGTGCAAAGCATGTGGAAAGCCAAAGGGAGCCGGTCAAATCTTAATGGTTGTTCTCTGTGCGATTTTGTTGCGCAATGAGACAAGGAGGGGATTTTGCAAGCAATCCCCTTGAAGTGAAGTATAATACGGTCTCTTGTCCAAGCTCTCGATGGAAGGACCTTTCCTATTTGCTATTATTTTCATCCTATTGTGTCTTTTGATTTTACTTGGTATTTGAAACATGAAATATAATTGTGAGTCATGCCTGTAGAGATTGCTATGGCGAAAAAAAAAAGAAAAAGTGAAGGATGTATGTGCCCCACTCCTCTAAATCTGCTTGCTATAGTGATTCAACCAATGGACCATCTTTTGTGGCCGGCTAACGTGTTAGGGTTGCGTTTATGTTCATTAATTAAATTCCAACACCTGCAGCTACGAAGAGCTTAATTGATATTAAAACATTGTCATTTGTTTCAGAACGTAATTATGTTGGTCAAAAGTTTTGTTTCATAAGATGATTATGATGATCAAAAGTTTTCTTGTTAAATGGCGAGGAATGTTTCCTGTGATTAGCATAATCTAGAACGGGATAAACGTTATTGTTCTTGTGCGGTAAGGTGTCAAGTACCTAATAATACAATGAGGTGTCATGTTTGCTTTAGTGTCAAGACTTAAACCTATAATCTGCTGAAAAGCAAGGCACGGCTTGGGTCGAATCAAGTTTTGCCTAACTTGAACTTGGTTTATTTGATAAATAAATTAAATTTTGAGTTATATGGTTGAGTCAAGTTTTTTTTAATTCGAATTTGATCGAGCATCGATTTCATTCGAGTTCAATCATTATAAGTTTAAAGATTTAATTTATTTTCTACAATACAATATTTTTATTTTTATATTTTAATAAAAGAATAAATGATGTTATTCATAATTAATAGTCATATAATAATTATTATATTATTTTAATTTAATTATTTTCATATCAAATTATTATTTTTAATATTATATCCCATATATTGTTAAAAAAATTACAAAAATTTTATATTAAACATCGAATTAATTTAAGTTGAGTTTTAAATTGAATCAAATTTTTTCGAGTCGAATCGATTCAAACTTAATATAACTTAAAACTTGTTTTATTAGAATCTAAGTCAAGTTGATTTTTTAAAATCAAGTTTTAAATCAAACTTAAAATTAATTGAGTTCAAATCAAGTTGAATGAGAAAAATCACGAGCTAGCTTGACTCAGTGCTCGGCCCTAGCTACATTCAATTTCTTTCTATTTCCACAGTCGCATGTTTTAAGACTTTAAGCATGCTCAGATTCGGAAAGCCTCAACGCTGTATTTATCTTTACATTAGAAGGGGCATTCTTTCTAAGTTCTTGAAGTATTGGACATTTTTATTCTTTTTTATCTCCTTCTCTAACTCCTCGTCGCCTCCTACCTCCTCCAGTTCCTGCAGACAGAACAGTTCCAGCTTCATGAGCATATAAAAAGACAATATGAATTTTTCTTCTTAACGATAACTCGGCAGAAAAACCATAAGAGTAGGTGATAGTTAACTAAGGTTATGCAAAAATAGAGAGTAGAAACATACTTTAGGACCCAAGAACAGACCGTAAGGCACGCCATCGAACTTCTCCGAGTGGTGAATCTGCACTCAAGTCCGAAAAATTTTCGTCAAATAAAATAAAACAAGCAGTCAATCAGATGAAAACTTTGATGAAATATCATTCCCCGTTCATACTTCACAAAAAGACTATTAAAGTAGATGGAAGTGGCAAGCTAGCACAAAAACATTTTGGGCTTCGTAGTCCATGTCCTGTGAACCACTTTCACGTAAACACAAGGCAAAAATAATTTACCCTCCATTTGAAGGCACAGGAACTCTTTAAAGAAAAAGGGCATAAGTCCCTATTCCTCCTTTTTTACAGGGGCCAATAAACAAAGTAGGGAGAACGAGTTCTCGTAGAAAAGTTTACTATAATAATAAAAAATGCAGATTCTAAAATAGGATCACATTAAAAAGAAATTATTATTTTACAAATTAGTTGTGGGAAAGGCTCACCTGATGAGCAGCAGCAACCTTACGGAAATAGGGCACATTGGCGATAGGGCCCACGGGAAATCTCCTGTGGACAAGGCCATCATGAACAAACATGTATGCCATCCCGAACACAGTGATCCCAAGACCCTGCAACACCATTCGCAAACACAATCAAAACTGGGAAGGGATGCTTACCAACTGTATTCTCCCGATCTTGGGCACCAAAATTGCCCAAGCCCACGTCACATAACACCATTCCTAAATGCCTCCAATACCACACTAACAAACTTATTTACATCACATAACACCATTCCTAAATGCCTCCAATACCACACTAACAAACTTATTTGGCATGATTCAAGCATAGGCCACCACTTTTACCGACACTTTGACCATTGCATCGTATTCATTAAAGGTACGAATGCGCGAGAGTTCAACCAATCGTAACAGCCGTTTCGTTTCATTCATAGCAGATTGGCAAAGAAACTCGCCCGGCTGCCTTCCTAAAATCATTAAAAAACACGCAGGAAATACTTGAAATAAGCAAGCAAAAAAGCTATCTTTCTTCTTCTTCTTATTATACCTAAATTGAGTTTGGACATGAATCAGTTGCCAACTGTATCAAAACTCAAATCATTTCTCCAAATTGCGAACTTCGGCTCGCTCGAATGGGAAAAAAATAGAAAAAGAGAGAAGCTTCTTACAGCGCCAAAGCAGAGGCCAGGAACGAGGCCTTTGTTGAAGAAGCCGTAGGAGAGGAGGCCGATCGCCGGAACAGCGTTTATGATCGCGAAAACGTCATTGAGCTCAAACGGACCTTCCCTCGGCCGGTGGTGCGACTGCCATCAACACGGATTATCAAACTACATTATAAATCAAAAATCCAATCTTTAATACTAAATCCAAAAGCGAAGATGAGAGACGTAATTCAAGTCTCCATCGACCTCATGCATATGCCACAAGGAGGCGTGCCACAGAGCCCTGTGTGCCCATCTCGCCCAGAGCTCCATCCCCACCTGAAAAATCAATCATTTAATTAGCTCCTCAAACTACGAAAGAATTCAATATCATATGAAAGGTTTGAGCGCACAAACTATGCAAGAATCAACGCATTTTGTGAGGAATACATACGGCGGCCCCGACGGAGAGAGTGAAGGTTCCGAACATTTCCGAGATTGGGATTTCGCCCTGCCATTACCAAAACAACGTTCAGATTTGGGGAAGAGACGAAAGGCGATCGCAGACAAGAAGATGGAGAAAAAGAAGAGGCCTCGAATTGCCAGTAGAAGCGGTAGTAAACGGCGGCGACGGCCATGGAGGTGATGCCGAAGCTGGACATGACGGCGGCGACGAGGTACGTATACCGCTCCGACCGCTTCCTGGCCACCTTCTCCGCCAACCTCGCGGCCACCAACAACTCGTCGCCGGCGTTCCCAGATTGATCAACCGTCTCCTCGGGCGGGGAAACAGCCGGAACCCGCTCGCCGAGGACGAAGCACACGGTGAGCGAGCGGCGGCGCGGCCGCCGGGGTGGGAGGGCCGGGGCGAGGAAGGAGGCCGCGGCGGCAGCAGGGAAGGGAATGGGGGCGAGGCGGCAGGGGAGGGGGACGGAGGCGACCCATACTCTGGCCGCCATGGACGGCGGAGTTTGTTGTCCGGCGAAGGCGAAAATGGCGGAGGTCGAGGTTGGTTGGGGAGTGCGGCGTGTTATGTACCGGGACGAAACTACTGGCTATGGCTTTCCGGAATATGCGGTGGCGGTATTTGGGTCTGTAGTTTCTCTGAATTACAAGTATGCCACTGCAAAGTAACGCTCGTAGGCGACGGTGGAGTGTTGCTGTCTCGGTTCTCGCCGGGACCGAAAAACCTTCTCTTACGTCTCCGGATCGACCGTTCCGTGACTCAACTCGACTTGAACGGAAATGAGTTAAATTTTAAAATTAAAATTGAATGTCCTATAATTTGAATCAAATTAAATTAAAATATTTAGATTCGATGGGCTCACAAATTGAATAACCAAATTAAATAATTATTTATTAAAAATTATATTTATTTAATTAGTTAATCAAAACTGTATAATTATTTTAGTGGAAATAACTATTTAATAAGTAAATTTAAATACATGTCCTATCAAACAAATAGAAATTTATCATAAAACTAATATAAAATATAAATTTTGTAACCTTTTTTTAAAATATAGTTATTTCGGTTAATTTAATTCGTTTATGATCACAAATTGCCATGTGACATTCGGTTTGTCTATAACCCAACCAAAATTTGAACAAAAATTCGAGCTCAAAATTAAACCAATTTGCTAATTCAATTATGATTTGGTTTGGTTTATAATTTTCACCAAAATATGTTTACCTCATAGTTTCCAGTTGGATGAAAAGAAGAGTTTTTATAATTGTAATAAATATAAAATAATTTTTTAAAAAATAGTAAATACCATTGTGATTAAATGAGTAGTTTGGTTTGTTAATTATCGTCTTGATAATTTCCAATTCAAACTGAGCGGTCAAATTTTAAACTGTATTAAATTAAGCTTAAATTTTGTAAATAATTTTATTTTTTAAAAATTAGTTCTATAACTGCTTTATCTTGAATTGGTTAAATACGAGTATAACAACAAGAATACCTAATAAAAGAGTCATATAACACTTTATTATCGTCTGTTGACCAATATATCTGCCTATAGGGCATGTAATATCATCAATAATGCGTGTGTTAATCATCGTATTTTATAAACTCTTATCATATTTTATGAGACTCTCTTGGGTCGGGTAAGATTTTATTGATATATACGAGCACGAGAGAGGAATGGGACTGCCTTTTTGCCTTAGATACTGGGAGCCGATACTCCCTGAGAAGGCAACGTTGTAAATAGAGGGGGAGAGGATGAAGGCAAAAGAAGCAAAGTTGAGAAGGAAAGGCACACAGTGACGAGGTATGGCAGGTGCGAGACCCTAATACCGACAAAACGCCCTTCTTTGCCTTCCTGGTCGATACCTTGCCCCATTTGATGGGCTTTCTTGCTTTCCTGTCCCTCCTTCCTCTGTCCCAAGCCTCTCTCCCCCTCAACTTGCATGGACGGCCCCTGCAACAGCCTTTTGCACTATTGAATAACCCATACATTCTGAACAATAAGCGAGTCGAAAAGGATGTGCATATTTGCTCAATTCGCAACGTTTTAATGATGTTGTCACTGAAAAGAGGACCACCCGCGATACAATTATATGCCATAGTGAGTATTGACTCTATCGAGTCTATTGACTATTGAAGGTTGCTTCATGGAAACTAGCTTCAAAAATACTACTATTAAATATGTATATTGTGTGATCTTTTCATGTGCCACTCCTATTTGTTTGGCAACCAATTATTGACCTTAAATACTGCGCGTCCGCCCCCCTCCAACGATCCTCAAATCATGGACATAAAATATGCATGTGGTTGCTTCAAATATTATATGCATACGCAGGTGACTGAGCTAGCTAGCCGGGCCAATCATATAATACTTCCTCCTATTTATATAAGAACTTCACATCCATTGCCGCACCAATTAGTCGCGATTAATTTTAGTTAAGTGTTCATTTTCATACTGATGAACTATGACACACCAACATCTCGTTAAGTCGGTTGATAAAAGAGAAGGCCGACAACATTAGGAGATACTTTATAAGGCCAAAAACATTGCCTACTTTGTTTGACACCTGCGTACTTAGTTGGCGTGGCGTGATGGAATTGCCGGTTTACATCCACATCGTTGCCACTCCTTCATTTTGGAGTAGACATCACCACTCACCTCAGCCCCCACCGCTATGGCTTCTTCGATTTGTTCGAGTCAAAAGTGAGCCCATTATTCTAGTCTATCTCCACTGGATTGGTTTACGATATAATGGGAACTTTTTGATGATGGCATTCGTTGCATGTGGCCGGTACAAGATCGATCGATTTGCTTGGTCGGCTATTCAACTTTCTACGATAGCATTTAGGACGACTGACTAAGTTATATACATGTGAGAAGATGGAGATTTTGGTGGATATTCTTGCGAGGACGAAAAATAGGCGTGCAAGAAATTGAGTTGGAATGTTAATTTGTTCTCTTTTTTCACTTCGAATGCGACGGAAGAAGTATCTAACACAAAACCTTGAACCTATCATAATCTGAAGGATAGACTAATGCAATAGCACATACGTCTAGAGCTGTATATCCTTTTGACTGAAATTTTTTCAGTATTATTTAGATGAGATTGTTTTATTCTTTTAGTATCACTTTTTTGTTTTTTCCCAGCAATTTTGACTTTGTTTCAGTTGTATGTGCTAGAAAATTTGATGGCAATTTGCTCAAATCTTCCTGTATAGCCGGTTGTACTTGTACTGGATTTAAAGGGTTTGAGTTGGATACATATATGTGGCAGCTAGGCCCATTGGGTTTGCTGCAAGGGATGACAAGCCCATTATTGTGTATTGAGTAATTAAGTGTAAATGATCTATGTTCAGACCCATTAAGCCCACTAATGACATCTGAGGGATCGCCTTAAGTTCACTATCTTTGCCCACTTGGCTATTTACTAGGACAACACAATTTAATTAGTTATTTTGAACTGCTATCTTCTTTTTATTTTTTAAGAATTCATTTTTTGTATCAATTTCAGGAAAGGTTCCATCTTTTGAGGGTTTTTTGTAATTGATCAATTTTGTTTTTGATCAAATTATTATTAAATGCTAACCAAATATCGCCCGAAGTTTGATTAGCTTACCGATGAGTTGTTAACGATGTACAATATTGATTATACATAGATGGTCAAAGTTGGTTGGGCTAACCTTCACAATTTTCTAGAACACACCAACTTAATTGTTTCTTCAAGCTCGAATAAGAACTCTTACCCTGTTGTTGCATGGTTGTTAAAATTGGAATCAGAATCGAAATCGAAATCGAAATCAGTTTTCGATGGAGTTGAAATCTGGTCTAAATCGGACATGAATCGGTTTAATTGAATCAGTCTAAATCGGTAATATACAAAAATTTAACAACTCATTAATTAATCCAAATTGTGTGTATTATATTTTATAATATTTTTTCATATTTTTTAGATTTTTTTATAATTTATTTAGAATTAGTTTTTATTTTTTATTCGAGTTGGATCGAGTCAACTTTTAAATACGAAATGCCACCATGTTCTCCCCCCCCCCACCCCCCGATGCGGCCTAATTCACCCCCGCCGCCGCTATCGCCACTGCCCCGCCCACTTTCCCCTGTCCCGCCACCCCCTTCCCTGGGGCACCTTGTCACAGCTCGCAACCCCCCTCCCCTCCCCCCCCCACGTTGCCGCCACACCCGATCCGCCACTCGCCCCCACCGCTCCCCCTCGCCGCGACCCAATCGACTTGTCGCTCGCCCTCGCCATGCCCCAATTGGCCCGTCACTCGCCCTCGCCGTCTCGTCTTCCCCCTGCTTCGGAGGCAAGGTCGGAGCTGAGGTCGGCGGCAGTAGATGGGCGGAGGGAGGAATCGCGGTGGCGAAGGGCCAAAGACCCGGTCGGGGTAAGTTTCCAATTTTACCCTTACTTAAATAATTTAATTAATATCATACCTAAGGTATTTTGGTCATTTGCCCCTAAAAAACCAAATTTACCCGATTTACCCCGATTCCAAATCAGATTTAAATCAATCGAAATAAGGGTAACTCGACTGATTCGAGGCCGACCAATTCGACCTCTAAATCGGATCAGAATATTGCCAATCCAATTTAAATCGACCGATTCGTGCAACCATGGTTGCAGGTGAGCCCATAGTTCTAAGTCCTGTTTGTTGATAAGTTTCACTTTGTTTTGTTTTCACTTGTATGTTGAAATTTTGGCTAACAACATTGACATGTTAAAGAATTCATAGGCAGTTTCTCTTTGGATTTGGTTATTCTTCTGCACATATACATGACATGCAAATTATCTTCTCTGCTCCATTTTAACACATTTCATGAATGCCTGGGAGCTACTTAAGCAATCCCCACTTTGTAATTCCATTTAGAAAACAATCTTAGAGACCACCGATCTAACATTAAACACTGGGACACTTACTACCAGTTATCCAACATCACAACCTACTAAGTATGTATTCGCATATCTTACCACTTTTAAATATATATAGATATATATATTATCACTCCCTAGCACAAATTAGACGAGCCTCTCAAAAAGTAAAAGAGCTACAGTAGTATCTCATGCAAGCAAGAAATTATGCATATCCGTTAAGAGAGAGTGCACACTTGAAGCTCAACCTCATCAATGGGCAGTTTCTCTGTAGGGTATGGGCATGGCTCAGGACTATCTTTCTTGTTGGCCAGAGATGCACAAGGGAGGGGTGTCACAGATACAGACACGCCCTCAACTTGCGCACAATCCCACTGAACTTCCTTGGGCTTCTTGCTCAACCCAATGGTTACATTTGACAAACATATGCCCTTGAATGGCAGCTCCTGCAGCCCCTCCAACCTGGCCGCCATGGTCACATTCTCGGCCGCGACGTTGCTGTAGCTGATGCCTTCCACCACTGGTATGGCACTTGAATTATAGTTGTCATCCGGGTGGGAATTGTAGGTGCTGTCCATCTTGAACACCCACTTCATTGTGTGCATGTTCATGCCCTTAGCATATATGTCCTTCACATATGCACCCCTGCCCACGGCGGTCTTGATTCTGATGCCGGATTCGGAGTCGAATGCTTCGATGCCTTCAGCGCGAACGTCGCGTATCCCACCGGACATTTCGCTGCCTAAGGCGATGACGGCGCTAGTGGGGGACACACAGGTAAGCCGCCGGATTATGACATGTTCGGTAGGCCGGCCAAAGGCTATGCCATACTCATCCCACCCACTCTTGATTGCAACGCAGTCATCACCAGAGACTACGTAGCAGTCCTCGATCTTCACATTGGAGCATGAATCTCACACCATTAAAACAAACTAATCAACAGCTAGCTCAAATATTGTTGATTGTTGAATTTTGTCGATGGGATGATGTTAAGATCAGAGTACCTGGGTTGATCCCATCAGTGTTGGGGGATTTCACTGGGGCTAGGATGGTGATACCCTTAACAATTACGTTGCTGCAATTGATTTGTAATGGTTGCATACATGTTAGTCTAGTCGGTTGATTGAATCAATTTTTTGGGTCATCTTACTTGGTAATGTGGAGAGCAGATAGTTGATTGTCACCTGCTATAGACCGGATGCACATTCCATGCTGGGGAATTGACCAAGGTGATGTCTGAAATGACTACTAGATCAGAGTGCATGATCTCAATCAGGTACCCTCTTGTGTACTTCAACTTGCCCTCGTGGAATTTAGCCCACCACATAGCACCTTGGCCATCAATTGTACCATTATCTCCTGTAATCCAATTGTTAACCATCAAATTTTTAGATACATACATACATATATATATACATATATGTATGTATGGTGAGGAATGAGAAGGTATTCTTGCCTGTTATTACAACGTCGGTGAGGTTTACTCCTCTGATGAGGCTGCTGTATCTGCCACCAGGGCCATCTCTTCCTCTTCCATAAGATGGCAATGGGTCGGTTAAAGGCCATTCACTAATATCCTGTTCATAATAAAAGATAATCTTACATCACACTATGCATATATGTGGAGTTCAGATCTCTCTGAATTAGGTCACGAGTATTTTGTTAGAATTTGTAGGAGAATCAAGCCATGTTACTAGATTACAATGTACCCATGTCAGATAACACCCTGGTTAGATAAAAAATAATGATCTGTGATAATATACTTAAGATTAATGTGAGTTAAATTTATCTACCATTTTGCCCGATTCAAAGCTCGAAGAGTTGTTTTCATGTGTTGGGGACTAAAAAAATTAATATGAATATTTTTTAACAGTTTGAGCGTTAAGGAAAAGCCGGTATTGAACAAAATTCAGAAGAGATTTTGGAAGGGATCAAATTAATTACCTGGGAGCCGAGGATGACAGCATCCTTATGAAGGAAGAGAGTGAAGTGGCTGGTGAGGTTGAAGCTTCCAGTGAGCCACTTGCCTGGCGGTACATAGAGCAGGGCACCACCATCCTGGGCCACCTTACTTAGACTAGCAATGGCCTCTTGGAAGGCCTTGGTGTTGGAGGTCTGGCCGTCGCCGACTCCGCCGAAGTCGACCAACGAGGCAGAATGTGCCCTGCATGTGGTGGACCTGTAGATCACGGACTCCAAAAGTCTGGCCTTCCTGCATTCCACCAAACTTGTAGACAATAAGCCAGATAGTAGTACAAGGAAGTATATGTGAGCAACCTGCAATGTGAAGTGAAACAATGTTAATAAGTAAGTGAACCCACAACTCTAATAATCTTAACTAAAATGTATGACTTGTAGGTGGATCATATATTAGCGTTGCCTCAAGTGCATGGGAGCTCTTTGTGCAGGCCATGTTGAGGCTGTGTAATGGGGAGACAGTTGAGTTCGCTTGGAGAAGTAGGAGTTTAAATAAAGAGAGGTGAGAGGGGGTCGTTTATCTGCATCAAGTCTACTCAATTCATTGATTTGTTTGATCTGATTTTGATGTTTTCACCTTTGAATCACAAAAATGAATTAGTGGGGCGGTAGGAGGAATAAACTTTAGCCGCTTTCCCACATAATTTGCACTTTTTCTAGGCGTCAGGTATGGTTGGACTTGGACTAGTACTAATCCTAAACAAAGTTGAAATTAGAAACCCATTAATTGTCTTGTGAAGAAATTAGCTTAGCCAAGCAAAAAGCACATCAACATAATTTTAGGAGATTATCCGGCGGTTATTGTGCCTGCTATTGTGCGTCCTTGACGCGAGTAGAAACGGTTAGTTGCTTGTATTGAATAGAATACCTGTCTATCAAATATGTGCAGTTTTCTATACCAAACTTGATGACATTGGATCAATGATGGCAAGAGACGGTTAACGTTTCTGACTTCAGCAATTGCTTGTTTATATTGCCGTTGAAATGCAAACCATTAGTACCCCCTTCAAGCTTTTCTAAACTTCAGCCGTTGATGACCGACATGAGCATGTCGCTTACCTCCACTGTTCAAGTATGTGATTCAATTGATCTTGTGTGAATCTAAAGTAGGTTTTTTTATTGGCATGGAGTAGCTAAGGTTTTAGTGGTGGGTACATTCTTCCTTCTAACACACTAATGATCAAACCACTTAGCTACAAGCGACAAGCCCGTGGATGATGCCAAGCACCCTCACCCGTGACCAGAAGAGGCCACCGGCAATTTTCTCACGGGTAGTGGCTCAAGAGGCCCCATTGCCCATCACATGAACCCTATGACTATTCCATGTTTTAGTACAAACCCATTGCTACAATCCAAAAAGCATCCATTCTACTCAGTGGGCAGAGACAAAAAAGGTTCACAGGGGCCTGTCTTTGGGGAATCCATATGTTGGCTTTGGCCCTTCCCTTAATACATTTATCTCATTGGTTTTTGCTATAAGTCATCATCTGATTTGTCTGTTCTCTAGTCTTCCTATTCTGATCCCAGGCAATTAGCAGGGCAATGGTAAGTGGGCACCAAGAAGAGCCACTTCACTACTGTGTAAAGGGCACTATACTTTTTCTGTATGTGACGGATGTAAACTGCGGCTGCGCAGTCTTGCTTGTGTATCAACAACCGAGTGGACAACATGATTTCGGCAAAGGACTGCAAGGATAAGTTTATTAAATGAGCAGCTTTCCAGTTGAAAATCATAGTGGGCAGTTGGATGGGTGCATTTAGGAGCATGCTTTGTGGGCATATACCATATAAATCATAACGGGAAGTGAAAGCTTGTATCTTGATACTTTAAGCATGCTAAGCGTTAGTCACTGTTTTCGTATTGAAGCATGCCAACTACTTGACGCCAATCCAGCTTTGCCGAGCTTTCTGCACTAATGGAGCTTCTACAAATACAAAACTAGTAGGTCACAGGTAGATTTGCAGATAGGCCTTAACCCACGAAAATTACAACGCTAATTGCCGGGCGAAAATATAACTACGGATACAAAAAATTGCGATGTACAGACCACCGCTTGGAGTAATCTGCCGGGAAGTATTTGACAGGTGAGGAACAGGCACCCAACCACCTCGGAATAATCAAAATATTTTGCAATCACATAAAAAATATTGAGACACCGAAGAAGTACAAAACTGCCGGAGTAAAAACGGGAATAGTAAAACTCAAAAGCCAAAATTTTTATTCTTAAAAAAAAAGAAAAAGAAGCTCGAAGTTAGAAAAAATGTGTACAACTTAACATCATTTAACCATGAAGACGAACAATATAAACTTGAATTGCATGTTAACAAATTACAAATAATACAGGTAAGATTATATTTGACGCAACAAAGCAAAAAACGTACTTAGCTTTTCAATAAAGATCCTGGCATTACAAATCACACAACCTCATCAAATAAACAGCAACAAGAGTATGCACGGCTAGACACACTTAAATATTAAAGTACACAAACTGTTAAGTAATTGACCTCATATATACAGAATTATTCTTATAACGCCATAGGGTTAGGCCTCTCTGTAGAGATTAATCTCATTACAAATATCTTCTGCTATGCGGAGAGATGAAACAGCTTGTGCAGCAATGAGTCCTGCTGACATGTCCGAGACCCCACAAGTTTCCTGAAAATAAGGGGCTCCCACATCTCTTCCAATCATTCCACTCGACAAATTCCAACCAATCGCATATTCATTCCACCTACACCTAGTCCAAGGCACGCCAGATGCCCAACTGTTATTTCCAGTTGAATATGTGGGAAAAGATTCATAGGCTGGGCTTGCCCTCCATCCTACAGTCAAGCAATCACTATTGCTCCCATATTCACTTTCGTTTAAGTCCAAATTTCGATTTTGGTTCAAAATAAGCTGGAACGAGTCATCTGCATCATCACATAAAACACGCAATGCAACTGCCTCAGCAACACGAGCCCCTCTTCATCCAGCCGTTGTTGTTCTTCCAGCTTCTTTTGCTTCTTTTTCTCCAGTTCAGACCTAATAGCAGCAGAATTTGCAAGAGCTTTTTCTAAACGCCTCTTCTTTTTTCAGCCTGTTTAATACGGTCCAATTCATCTTTTGCCTGTTTCTTCTTCTTATCCTTTCTGGGAACTGGAGGTGTTTGAATAGAATCAATTTTTTCCATCGGGCCTAAGGACCACTAAACTAAATTTCTCCCAAATTTGTGTTAAACAAAAGAAAAGCTATAAGAAAATATACTCTCTTAATACCATCTTTCCAAACTACTGTACGGACTTCTATCTGATTTAAAGTTAAACTAACCAAAACGGAACAGAAACACCAACTTCTCTACACCCACTCAGGTTTTAAGGAGTATCTCATTTTCCAAACAACGCAACCCCAGAAGGAGCGTACAGGAGACAGCAGGAATGAAAATCGATAGGTAGTCACCGAGATGTCACTTACTCCCATTTTCTCTGATGCCCCGTATGCTTCAAGCTTTCTCAAAAACATGTGCAGAAGAAGTAAAGTCATACACGGGGCCAGCAGTACAAGTTCAACTTCAATAACACAGCTCGCAAAAACTTTTTACTGGAAACATTGAGCACAAACAAGTATGAACATAGATGTTTGAAAAAAACCCATGAGTGCAGGAAGCAAAACTTTAATTTACTAAACTGAGGGCATTTAATCAAAGTGAACAACAGAACACAAAAATTCCTTCAAAAGACACATTATCAGATTTCTTAAACCTAAAGTTAAAGAAATTAATAAACACCATGGCTTTTCGTGAGCCTTAACAGGTGGAAAAAATAGTCTGCATATACTATTCCTTGTAAAACCGGTACCTAAAATTTCCACCAGGGGATAATTCAAAAGGGTTAGAAGCCAATGATATTCTTGCAGCTTACTCTGATGGCTTAACAAGAATTTACAAGATTCACCTTCCCAAAAAACATACAAATAACAAATGCAAAGATAGACACACAAAAAGTTTCCATTTTGTAGTTCAACTAATTTATCCCTCATGAAGAGCAATTTACTCAAATTGTGCACATTTCTAAAACCCCTTGAAAAAGGAACAAGGAATAAATTTTCGAAGATTTTAATTGCAGCCTCTTGGGAACGTGAATCTATCTTATTTACAAGAAAAGAACATGAATCACAACCTAAATATCACTTCAAACATCGCTTTTAAAATATATATAAGCGTTTCACGGAACTAATATGAGAAAATTGATATTTTACTAGCTTAATTAGAAAAATTTCTAGAACCGCTCAAGAAGAGCAAAAAGTAGTCATTCTTTGACAACTCATTTTAAACTCGTCCAAATATGAAGCTATTTAATTCAAAAGAACAAGAACTTCCATAAAAATCTCACTTTCACCTCAAACACGGCATTCAATATATAAATACACAATATTCCAATATCGAATGTTAGCTCATAGACATTTTTATTTGCTCAATTGTATTAATTTCTACAAGACCTCCAAAACAGGAACAGCAATGAACTTTCAAAGAATTTATTGTCAACCTCCATCAAATATGAATCTATCTAACAAAAAAGTGATGAACTCACATCACTATCTCGGTTTAACTTCAAACACAGTTAAGGAAAAGTAGACTCACAGCATTTTCAGGATCCAATATCAGTCAATAGCTATTTGAGGTACTCAATTGCATATTTGTTTCACGAAAACTCCGAAAAGACAAACAGGTAATCAATTTTCTCAGAACTAATTGTCAGCATCTTTCAAACATGAACATATCTAATTCACAACGAAAAGAACATGCTTCTCTAAACACGGCGGCCTTAAGAGAAAAAGTTCATAAATGTTTCCAGATCTAAAATCAGAGAACTCATTTTTATTTAATTGAATATGTTTCTAGAACACTACGAATTGAAACAAGAGTCAATTCACTAAAAACTAATTTTCAGCCTACTTCAAAGGATAGAGAACTTGCACCACTATCTCAATTTCACTCCTAATATATCATTTTCTAAAAAAAAAGTTCTCCCAGGATCTACTATCCGCCAAAATAAAAAAAGCTAAAAGTAGATATTTTCACCCCACAACCACAAAGTCCAAAATCAATCTCCACCCCCATTTTTTCTTAACCCTAAAATAGCAATCACAGAGCTTCCTATCTCCAATTAACAGCATCAAGCCATCACAACAGAAATTCAATTCCAGATCCACAAACAGAGTACGCATCAGAAACAACAAAAAAAAAGGGCAACATAACGGCACAGAGAAATTCGACCTGATTGTAGTGAAATTGGTAGGGGCGAAATCGAATCGACGTGAAATCCATGTAGATCTTGCGAAAAACAACTTCGATTGGTCTCGATTCGATAATAAAGGCCACAGCTTTTTTTTTTTGAGGGTGGGAGGTGAAGGGCTTGGGAGAGATGGCTCGATCGATCTACAAATTGGGGAGAAGATGGAGTGAGGGCCACGCGAGAAGCGCGTGGGGGTAGGGCCCAAGTTTACCCGGGAAAGGTTATTGGGCTCCGAGTTAGGCCCATGGGCCATTCATGTCAAGCCCCATGTCGAAAGTGATAAGTTCTAAATTGGACTTAAAATTCTGCAAGTCAACCTTGAACCGGTAAAAATGTTGCGGGTCAAAGATTATTTTGACTTCTCGAATGGTAAAAATAAAAGAAAAGGAAAATAATTTCTTGAATGCCCAATGGGAGGTTCAATTCGTCGGTCTATTATTGAGATGACCACAATTTTTTTTTCAATATTAGTATTTTAATTAAAGCAGGAACTGAATTGGAAGTAGTCTTTTTTCCCATACACTTGAATGTAGTCATACTTTTGTGCTGGAGACAAATTCCCTGACGATGCAAAACTTTTTTCTTATCAAATAATACACAAATAAGTTTCTTTTTTTTTTAAATTAAAAAACTTTTTTTATGCTTACCAAATAGGAAAATCTTTAGTCAATCCTATTTTTTAAAGTTCAATTTTACCCATTTTGATTGGCTCAGATAAATTTTATTAACCATTATCACAAACATAAAAAATTAACTCTATTTGCGAGGAGTCAATATAATCATCTTTATGACAAAAGCAGACCCGCTTAATAAAATAATAAAACTCCACTTAAAAAAAACATGCAAAAAATAAATTAAAAATAATTTACTTTGCTAGTCGCAGCCTTACCATTTTTACTGCCTTATAAAAAAAGTAGATTTTTCAACGTGCTTTTTAAGTGAGTTTTTTAATACAAAATAAGGTAAAATGATGTGAATGTGGGAGAAGGAGTTGAGGTGGCTTTCTAAATACAAATTTACTTGATGAAGTAAAAATGAAAAAGGTGTCTCTTCGAATAAGAATTTAAGTAAGATGAGTTAAAAACTTAAAGTACGGTGAAAGTGTGGGGTAGAGGATGTTGATGAAGTGGATGGTTTTTGTTTAAATTAATGAATAATAATTTAGATCTAATGAGGATGAAGGTGAGTTTATTAATAAAAATTTAACTGAGTTGAAGGTGGGGGAATGAAAATAATGGTGGTAGCATAGAAATAGTGGTATATAGTTTGTCGTGGTGACGGTGTCGATGGGAAATGGTGCTAACCTCACGGTGACGAAGTAGAATCTTTTCGATACTTTTTAGTTTGTATTTTTTAAAGTGGGTTTTATCGTTCTATAATCCATGGTCTTTTTTTGGTAAATGAATTTACGTTGTTCTTTCACAAATTAAGTTAGTTTTTTTAGATTATAGGGATGGGTTGTGAAGGTTTGCTCGATTATTATTAAATAGTGTAAATAAAAAAAATGAAATGAAAATATAATAAAATAAAATGAAATGAAAATTAAAAAAATATCTTAAATAATATAAACTGAAAATAAAATATTCTTTCTTATGTCTACATGCATGTACCTTCTAAAATTTGTCTCAAAATTTTTTTATTTTTCATAAAAAAACAATACTTTATAAATTTTTTACATAGATTTAATTTAAGCAAAATTATTTTTTAACTAAATTTTGGGACGTCTAAATAAAAAAAATTATGACCTCAAAATTTACAATTTTTTCATAGAATTTAAGGACAATTTAACATAGCCGAAATTAAATTAAGATGTAATTTTGAAAAAACAAGGGGCGTGACAAAAAAATTTCTTACTAAATAACTCTTTATCAATCACTCCTTAATGGGACGCTTACCTAATTATAACGTACGTGGCTCAAAAATTTCCATGTAGCCCTAATTTATTCAGGTCCATGTATGCCCATTAAACATTCCACCAACCTCATCCTCCCCGGATTTTTAAGACAACACTCATTCCAGGCAAAGCCACCCCAATCCAAAAGAGGACCCAACGATCCAGTCCACTGCCGTCAGCTTTGATCACTACTTCACCATCTTTACATTTAGTAAAAGTCTACAAGACTCTTTAAAACCTTTTTTAGATACATTGAACCAAAAAATAATATACGGAAAATTTTCCAACTCTTATCTCAGTTAAATAAACACGAAACCTTCATCAAACTAGTAGAAGAAAAGAATGAATGAAAAATGAACTTAATATATTCATGCTTAATTCTAAGGTTGGAATTATACATTAATAGCATTAAACTTTACACCCAAACCATAGGCATAATTTTATACATAGCTTAAACGTGGTAATGTTTGTGACAATCAATTTCAGTCTTCACTTTGGAAAAATGAGGTCTACGAAAAGACAAGACCAGTGAAAAGGCAAAAATAAAAAGACCAATGATTCCTTCTCACTCTCAAAGTCCACCTTCTCAACCATGCCCACTCCTTTCCTCTTCTTCCTCCTCCTCCTCCTCCTCCCCTCGCCGGACTTCTCTGCGGCCGTCTTCAACCCCGCCGACAACTACCTCATCACCTGCGGCGCCACCACCTCCACCATGTTCAATGGCCGCCTCTTCCTCCCCGATTCCTCCCCCAACCGCACCAGCTTCTCCCTCTCCCCCGCCGCTTCCACCTCCGTCATGCAAAGCACCGGCGCCAGCTCCTCCGACGTCTACAGCACCGCCCGCATCTTCCCCAACCGAGCCACCTACTCCTTCCCCGACCTGACGCCCAGCCACTCCCACTTCCTACGCCTCCACTTCGCCCCCTTCCTCAACCTCTCCGCCGCCGTCTTCTCCGTCTCCGCCGCCGGTGTCAACCTCCTCTCCGGCTTCTCCACCAACGCCACCGTCGTCAAGGAGTTCTTCCTCCCCAACACCTCCTCGACCCACCTCGATCTCACTTTCATCCCTTCTTCCTCCTCCCCCTTCGCCTTCGCCACCGCCATCGAGCTCTTCTCCAGCCCGCCGGAGCTCATCACCTACCCAACTACCCCACTTCCCCTACTCGGCCACGTGTTGGAGACGGCCTACCGAGTTAACGTCGGAGGGGAGGCGATCGACCCAGATGTGGACACTTTGTGGAGGAGATGGGAACCAGACACGAGCTACCTCTACGCCAAAAGCGCAGCCGCTGCCTTCTCCACCACCGGCCCCATCAACTACCAACCCGGCGGGCCGACCAGGGAGGTGGCGCCGGACGCCGTCTACAGAACTGCCCAGCAAATGAACTTATCGAACACCACCGTGAACAGCAACTTCAACATCACTTGGGTGTTCCCGGTGAGCTCCGGTTCGAGCTATCTCATCAGACTCCACTTTTGTGACATAGTAAGCACTAGCGCCGAGCCTCGGCAGCTCGTGTTCAATGTGTACTTCGATGACTACGTTGCTTATGAAGGCATGGACATCTCTCAGCTCGCCGTCGCGCGGCAGCTTGCTACTCCTTACTACGCAGACTCCTTAGTTGTCGCCGGCGGCGGCCGCGGAGGGGAGGTTCGGGTGAGCGTCGGCCCCAACTCGGAGCAGAGGAATGGGCGCGTCAATGCGATCTTGAACGGGTTGGAGATGATGAAGATGGGCAGCGAAATGGGTCCGCCGGGGAAGAAGAGGGGGATCGTTGTGGTGGTTGCGGGGTCGGTTGCTGGTGGTGTTGCCTTGATTTGCTTGTTCATGGCGGCTCTGTGCATGTTCTGCGTGAAGAAGAAGGTGAAGACTGTAGCCGTGAAGGCGAAGAGGAAGGAGAAGAGTAGCTCCGGCTGGTCCCCTATGCCGGCGTACGGCGGTGGCAGCTCACACAGCGGCACGGCCGCCGCCGGAGCCTCGCCTGGTCCCAACCATAACTTCGACCTCAAAATCCCCGTATCAGACATACTCCTCGCCACCAACAACTTCGACGAGAAGTGGGTGATCGGCCACGGCGGGTTCGGGAAGGTGTACAGAGGGGAGCTCAAGGACGGCACCAAAGTGGCGGTGAAGCGCAGCGACATTCAATCCAGGCAGGGGGTGAACGAGTTCCTCACCGAGATCACCGTCCTCTCCAAGATCCGCCACCGCCACCTCGTCTCCCTCGTCGGCTACTGCGACGAGCAAGGGGAGATGATCCTCGTCTACGAGTTCATGCACAACGGATCGCTCAAGAACCATCTCTACGGCACCCACCATCCACCCTTGCCATGGAAGAAGAGGTTGGAGGCCTGCATCGGAGCCGCTCGAGGCCTTCACTACCTCCACACCGGGTCGGCGCAAGGGATCATCCATCGGGACGTGAAGTCGGCCAACATCCTCCTGGACGAGAGCTACCTTGCCAAAGTTGCAGACTTTGGGTTGTCGAGGTCCGTCCCTGACCAGGAGCAGAGCCATGTGAGCACCAACGTGAAGGGCAGCTTCGGCTACCTCGACCCGGAGTACTTCCGGCGGCGCCATCTGACGGAGAAGTCCGACGTCTACTCCTTCGGGGTGGTGCTGTTCGAGGTGCTCTGCGGCCGGCCGGCGCTCGACGAGGCGCTCGAGAGGGGCAGATGAACCTCGCCGAGTGGGGGATGGGGTGGCAGCGCAAGGGGAAGCTCGGCGACATCGTCGACGCCACTCTCGCCGGGGACATCGACCCAAACTCGCTGCGGACGTTCGGCGAGACGGCGGCGAAGTGCGTGGCAGACTACGGCGCCGACCGGCCTGCCATGGGGGACGTGCTGTGGAACCTGGAGTATGCGCTGCAGCTGCATGTGACGGCGGTGAGGAGGGAGGCGCACGAGGACAGCTCCGCCGGGGTGGCGGCGGCCATGCCGGAAGTGGGGAGGGCGCCGTCGGGGAAGAGTTTGTTTGGCGAGGGGAAGGCGGCGCCGGCGACGGGGACGTCGAAAGTCGGACTGTGTTCTCCCAGCTTATGAGCACTGCCGGGAGATAGTCGGTCGCTGTTCAGTGGAAGCAGCCTCTTTTCTTTGCCGGCATTATTTACCTAAGGCTTTTCTACATACGTAGTATGATAATGTCTTTGGAACAATGTAATTCAATGTATAATTTTAAATACGGTACAATGACCAGGATTGGATTGGACTTTTAGACTGTACAAGGTATATTTAATTTAATCAGGTCAAATCAAATTAAATTATATTCTAAAATTATAAATAAAATATTTTATTAAATATTTAAAATATATTTTGTCAGCATTACTTTATTAAATACTTATAAAATATTAGAATTTTTAACAAAAAAAGTGAATATTGTGAAAATTATATACTAAAATATTGAGTATCAATTAAAATAATACAAAAATGTGCTATGTGATATATCTGATACACGATACAATAGGACATGTATAATATGATATTTAAAACTTTGGTGTAATATTTTACATGTCTTATTGTATATGTAATTATAATAGGAAGTTGATATTTTATTTTGAGCTTTTTATTGTACAAGGAAGAATGGTTTTTGATATTATTAAACGGTAGGAAAATCAAGCTTAATTACTAAAAAAAAGAAAATATTTTATAATAACGAGATTACTTGAGGGCGGCCGAACATGAATGCCCCAAGTCGAGGGCAACCCATTAGACCACCCAAGATCCATGGCTTGAGGTGAGGGTGGTCATGCCGCCCAAGGACGGCAAGCCGGCCCTTATTATTTTTAAAAATGTTATTAAGTTTAATCTTGAGGACATTTTAAATAATTTATATTTTTTCTAGTAATTAGGCCTTATTTTCCCATGTTGATTTTTTCCCTTTTTTAGTAAAAAACTCTTTTATTTTATATTTTCCTTCAAAGTTTGTTACCTTTGCCTTGCATGTCTTCTCTCATGGTATTTAGTAGGAAACGTAAAAAATGAGCTCCATTAATAACTAGACTAATAATAAAATGAAATAAATTAATATCAATTGTAGCGGATAAATATTAACCTTACATCAGCTTAATTTAATATGAGTCTTCAATTAGATTATAAGGACGATTTGTAAAAAAATACAGTCTCATTTTTTAAAATAAATGTTTATATATTTTTTAATTGATACTGATATATCAGTTTAAGCTGATATACATAATAAAATATCTTGTAATAACAACGTCAAAACACATGAGAAGCAAACCATACTACATATGACAGTTTCGCAAACCGTTAGGACAAATTACATCTACAAGGTAAAGCAACTTACAACATAACAAACTCACCCTTAAGCACTCACATTTTATTATGTTTAGCAAGCCATAGTTTGATACATATGTTACACTACATCCTACATGCCCTTAGCTAGTAAGTTGGCACCACAAGTACATTTTTGCTTGTACTCACACATTTTCGCATTGCACACATTTGAGGAGAATCAACCTCTTATTCACCCAAAAACATACCATATACCATACCACACACGAGAGTTTCTCAAAACCATTTACTGAACCTCAATGAATATCACCAATTGAAGCTGACAGCTTCGTAATGAAGGTTATTTGCTAAACCAGATGAACAAATGTACGCAACCTCATGGCGCATCTCGGTTGGTCCACTCACTAAAACTCCCACACTAGCCCCTTCTTGCTCCAGCAGCATCCCTGAAAATCATGTTTTGTTTGACATGAATTCAGTCATCAACTCTCGTCATAATTAATCTTGCTGGGAAAAAATCTCAAAAACTTTTGGGTTAGACTTCAGAGGAAATTGGTAAAATAAAAATCAAAGTTGTTTTATTTTTTTACTAGTTTTTAGCTGTTGCCAATTATTGGTTAGATTATCAAAAAATTATCCAACATTAACATACCTCAACCTAATCGTCTTGGTTAGGAAGTATAATTAATTGATAAAACAAATATTAAATTATTCATATTGTGAAATCAGCTTGACAGGTGGTAAAACTACTATCAAAGAATGATAAGGCGATCTTACTCTTTAGATCAGGCCTGTTGCCGAAGTGAACCTTGACGCTTTTTGCGAGAGACTCTTGTGGGAAGCCCTCAAGCTCACGATCGGCATTGTAAAACCATGAGCTTGGCGAATCAGTGGGAGTTGAAATTTCGGTGCTTAGAACCTGTTTTCCTTGAATGCTGTTCTTCTTTTGGTCCACAGGAAAGCCGCACTAACCGTGACAATTATGAACACACAGATGAATAGCATGTTCAGAACAGCCCTGGAAGAGTAGGAGTAGACTTCATTTGTGTTATGGTCAATTGGGTAGATGTAAACTCTGCTTATTATCCCTATGACAATGAGAAAGAGGATGAAAGAGGTGGAGATGATGGTTCCCAGCCACAGCCAGCCATTGGTGCCCAATACAGGGGTGATGGGTGCATCAGATGGATCTGATTTGAACCAGATGGCCCTCACTATCTGCTTCTCTTCTCCTGCACTAACTGGGTCTTGTTTCTCCCTTGTCACAAATGCTTCAAGCTCAAGCTCAATTTGGGAAAGCTCGGAAGGGGATCCATTCACAGGGAGGATCAAGTCTAGCATGGCGAGGTCGGATGAGTGTTTGAAGGCGCAGATGAGCTTGACTCTTGGTGTTGGCATGCCTGTTGTCTTCCTATATATAAGCTCCCGGATGATAGATATAACAGGCGTTATGCCACTGCCTCCGCTCACCATCACTATTGCTTCATGTCTGTGGATTAATTAACATATGAGATCAAAAATCACGTCCAGTTTTAGTAGACTGTTTCATAAAATTTAGGAGAAAGAAAAGAAACATACCTTAAAAAGTGATCAGTTTGAATAGGTCCATAAGGGCCTTCAACAGAGATGTTAAGACGCTCAACCGGAGATTCAGAAGAAAGCATATCATAAAGCTTCTGGGTCCAGCTTCCTTCCCTCTTGACTACAACACTAAGCATATCCGGTTCCAAACTTGAATTGGAGGTGATTGTGAAAGGGTGCCATTGCATGGAGGATATACTCGGTGCATTAATGAAGATTACACTCGTAGGAGTGAAAGTGAGACCTTATTAATTAAAAAACAACTAATTATTACAAAATATAAGACTATAGTCAAGTGTGCATATAAATTCTGCAAGGAAGTAATTATTTTGAGTAATTGTATTACAATATTAATTCCAATACTATGCAGCTATATGCAAATTTATGTAATTAATTGTCAATATTTTCAAATAAGAATTGCAAAAAGGGTACTACAATCATATTCAAAGATTCGAGAAACGAATTTGAAAATACTCACAATTAAATTGTCTTACCTAAAATCATGTATTGGTGTGCCTAATTTTTATTTTTGTTTGAAGAATAAATATCTGTATATGAATGCCTTACTATGGCTCTTGGAGAAGTTCAGCTCCAGTGTGTGGCAGGGCAGGAGGCGAGTAGAGATCAAGCGTACTCTTTGGCGAGATTGTAAGAACCTCAAGTATCGATCTATCAAGAAGAGATAGATACCGGGGAGAATCATGCAGCAGTAGGCTATTCCCAAGTGCAAGACATAGAAGAACATGAAAAGAGCATAGAGCTGATGGGTGTAGAAGAAGAGCTCAAACTTCTTGCGCCTAATGCGAGGGAGCACTGTGATCCACATGGCTAGTCCAAAGAGAAGAGCTAACTCTCCTGGTATGTTTGCCCTCCCAGTATTTGCCCATTTCAACATCTGTCGCAAATATGTAAAGGAACAGCAGTTGTTGAAATGAAAACTGTTTTGAGCGGATGATCTTGTTTTACATCTTTTTCCCTTTAAACGTCCAACTTATATCAAGTAATTAAAACATTTTAGACGCGGATTTTATTTCAAAAAATAACAATCTAAGTCCAAGTGAGTATAAATTACAAAGTTTTAACCACTAATGTTTGTTGGCGCTCTTCTTTATCCAGACTTGAGAACATAATATCACAAGATTTTTCAGACCTAATTCTTAATTTATTTAGAAATAAAATTTGCGACTGATTTAGTTGAATCATAGGATTTACTTCTTATATTAGCCATTTTTGTGGCTGACTATTTAGGAATAGGGGTAGGGATGAAGGATGTTGTTTCAAATAAAATCTTTAAAAAATTATGATTTAAGATGCTCAATTCAAACTAATAAAATAATAAGATCCCTCAAATTATTCCTATATCTAATATTTATTAAGGTAAAATTTAGAGTATTATTTAGGTTGTACTTAGATCATTAATTTGAATTAATTATTTTAAAAATATGACTTTGGCTTATTAATTTGTAATTAGGCCGCGATAATATTAGAGTCAACCAGTGATCATGTTAGAAGGTGGACTAGGTATAATTATGTCAAGCAGTAGAATTATACGGGCATAATTTTTTATAAAGGTTGACAGTAAAATTTCTTAAATTAGTCCATCTAATACTAAATATGTTAAGATATCATAGTATACTAATTGAGGATGTGTTATATATAAATTTTTAATTTAATCAAATCATTTTGAAGAAATTATTTCCACCCGCTTGTAAAATTTTGATATTTTTTTGTTATTTATTTACAAATCAATCAGGCAATTTTTTACTTTTTTGTTCAATTGAACTTAAACCTTTTATCGCATACACACCTCAGACATTGTATTGGTGATAGCCCAATAGACAACAAAAAGAACTCCATGTGCAGTAAAGAAGAACATGACCAGATGGCCCAGCCAGATGTGATATTTGATGCTTCCTTCAGAAGTGAGTCCAAGTTGAGGCAAGATAGAAGAGCCTCTAGTCACAGGGTAAAACAGAAAGGCAGTGCAGATGTTGCCCAAGGTCCCCATGTAAAACCCCACGCTTCTTACTTTCCTTTCCCATCTGTATCACAGTCATATATGTTTTGTGAAGATGTGCATGAATAGTATATATTACGTATAAGCGTTAGCCAGATACATGTTCATAGAGAGATATTTTGGGTAATGCATACTTTTTAACTTGAAGGGTACTGTGGCCATGGTGATGAACGATTCCCAGGTCGATATTTCTGAAGCTTGTGGCCAGATTTCTAGATAGGGACCAAACAAGGAGGGCCATGAACATAAGGAGGAAGGACATCTCTATGGTTGAAACCACTCCTAATGAACCCTTCGTCAGAATCGGCCTTCTCCATGCGGCCAGCCGGTCTTTTTCTTCAAACTGCTGCCCACAAGAACCCATCAAAGCAAGAAATGAAATGATTAACATGTTCAAAATAAATACCGAAAGTACTACAAATTTTCTTGTGATGGTCAAGAGATAATTAATTGTTTTATTTATTAACACTACCAGCTAGTTATATAGTAGATGTACATGTTTTTACTATCCGTCGATATATATTATCATACCCGAATTATACATTTATACATGTTACCTGTGTACTGGTCATATATATCTTATATCATGTGTACGTATGTTTAAAAATGAAATCAACTACTTGATTGGAGCCGCTTTGCCGCATCAAGCACATGAGCATCAATTATTGAAGGATTGTGAGCTAAATTCGTGAAAGTTAGATTGGAGTACTTAGTGGTACTTATACGTACGTAATGTACGCAGCTAAATGATGTTTAATACCGAGGTCTATGATCGAAATGTTTACATAATACATAGTATCAAATAATATTTGTTCTACGTGTCAACCTCTACAGTAAACTGCACAGCTCGATTCTAGGATACTTGTGCTGCCCTAGTTACTTCCCCGAATTAAGTTATGAATTAGTTAATTGTGAGCAAAAAATAGCACATGAGAACTAGAACAACAGCGCGCACACCTTTGGGGGTAACTTGCAGCATTTCTACTGATCAGATGTAGATACACACAACCCAAGATCGCAATGAACAAGATCGGAAATGTATAAATCAGTAGATTTCCCTGCATGAACAAGCTAATTATATCAATAATGCATATTCGTGAGAAAAATAAATTCAATTAATGCATAATGCAAGCAACCGCATCTAAAAATCATAATAGATTAACAGGAAAACCAATCAATGGTATACTGTGAAACCTTCATCAAGGCCATAATACTCATTGGTCTTGCTTCTTATTTTGAGAAGCCAATCATTCTTCCATATTGTAGTTGGCATTAGGATCCAGACAATCAAATACCCAACAAAAATCAGACCAAGTAACATACAAATCTTTTTAGGAACATGTTTCTCCCACGAGGAGAAGAGGAAGAAGTAGCTGGTTCTGCCATTTCTGCTAGGGCTTGAGAAAAGTGGAACCTTTACATGCTCATTTATAGGTAACAGTTCAACCATAAACAAAAAATGTCAACTTTTTTTTTTAATTTTATATACGTTGGCTTATCTGTTAGCCTTTTTTCTTAGATGTTCTTTGCAACAAGTCTTGGTACTCTTTTCTCTTTTTGTTGTTTGTTTTTTCAGATCTATCCCCAGTCAACTTCGGTTCATGTCCGGGAGCAGCCACATTTGAAGCACTTGGGCACCACTAGGCACTAAGGTTTGTTCAGATGAAATTGCAACATCACCAAGATATTCGCATGTACATCTACTCTTATTAATAAAAGGTTAGTTAAAAGTTTGTAAAAGTTATTCTCACGTTCAATAATTTTAGAGTAAGATCGAATATATTAGTGAAGAAATGATTATGATTTTTAATTTTCAAGAGTTAGGCATGTTAATTTATATTTTAGACCGAGTTGTTATAGATGATATTAGAGTCATATTAGATTGTATACTGAATTGGACGTGGGTTAGACTGTTAGCCACTGGCTGATAGTCAGAATTTCAAAGATAAAATTTTCTAAAGTATTGGGTAAAATATAAAACTAATAAAATTAGTAACACATCTAATATCTGTTAAGATAAGATCTAGTATATTAGTAAAAATACGATTATAATCTTTACATTCGTTTAACCTCTTTTGAAAATGACTTTGGCCCCATTAGTTTGTATTTTATGCCAGGTCATTATAAAGCCGACCTTCGATAAAAAGTAGAAAATGAAACTATTTAAAATAAAACAAAAAAATTATTATATTTTATCCCCCCCAATCAAAATTTATATTGAAATTAGAATCTATTTCTAAGATATTAAATTATTATAGACCATCTTATTAATTATTAAATGAAGATAATTTATTAAATTGGAGTCTATCTCTATGCAAGACATGATATCTTGCCCAGTGTATTTTGATGCCATTGAAATATTTTTAATGTTCTTGGCTTCTATGCTTATATATATATTATTACAAAATTAGCGAAATTAATTGGGAAATGAACAAACAAGAAAAAAAGGTTAAGAATGAAGAACACAAGATTTTACAAGTTTTTAGCAATGTGACTAGTAAAATGCGTTATAGTTTAAAAATTAGAAACTTCGACTCGATTTATCATGGTATAGAGTGGAGTCGACTTGATGTCAACTAAAAGCTGACTTGGAGTTATTTTTATATTATAATTTTATTATGTAAATAAAATTTATGTAAAATTAGTATATATTGATTTTTTGACCCTTTAAATTAATCAATACATGATTTATATTACTTAAAAAAAATTTGGTAACTTTTATATCATGAATTAGAGAGCCAATTACTAAATTAGTCAATAAAAAATCATTCACAAAGTTTGATTCGGTAAGTCATTGAGTGAGTTGCTACTCAAGGAGTATTTGGAGGCAAAAAAGTTTTAAAACTGTGAAATGTGCCTATGTAGCCATAAATTCTTGGAGAAGATTTTCATTGTCTAGTTACATGGTTCTTAGCCTCTAAAATATTGTAAACTTCTGATCTTCTTCAACCTTGAAAAGATTACAGTATGCATATCAAATATTAGACCTAATGACGAGAAAAGTAATGCAATTAAAATCAGACTCCTCATCGACCACGCACTACAAAAAAAGAAAAACCTTTTTCCTACATCTGGTTAAAGTTAGATCTTTCTCCGCATTTGAAAATTATAAACTGACGGTATGTTCAATGTTGTTCTTTCTTCCATGATTAGAAAAATGTCAGCTTATACGCAGTTGATTTCTACTATTTTTTTAATGGTTATATATGCTGTGGAATATATACCCACCCTTGTGATAATACCCGGAAAGTATATATTTTATAGTTTAAATAAAATTACATGGAGCATACTTACCATTGTTTAAAAAATTGTAGAGAAATGTCTCATTAGTAACTACATCTAGTCTTTTCTACTGTGAACAAAATCAACATAAAATCAGGAAATTAACCTACATTTTCAAAATGTGAAGAAAAAACAAATTTTAAATCAACCACCCTAGACAATATCATTTTCCCCCTAGTGTTACACATAGCAAAAGGATCAGGAGGTATATGTTAATTACATGGCCGGAATATGCTTTATTACATAATGATATTATCATTCCGTTGTCATCATAATATACTCACGTCTCAAAACTCTAAAGTTCCCATCCTTCAAGGCGTTTCACCACTTATACATATGGAGTAATTAGCTTGTTACACAGTAAGTACTAGTAGTGCAGAAACCTTGTAATTTTATGCCACCTTTTGCTGCTACAAACAAGGGACGCTTGATGCAGAAGTTGCCGGCATTGAGACGATGTCTGTGTTTGTCATCAGATAAGAGTTTGAAGGAACCTTGAAAAATTGCTCCTAAGTTGCACTAGTAATATAATGTCATCTCATTAATAATGCAACTTGATAATATGCACTAAATCACTGTTACGTTTTTTATAATATTGATCTCGTACAGTGGTGTAACGGGCAGTGGTTCTTTACCAACTTATCATGATGGAATTTTTGACCAGCAATGGCCATCCATTTTCCTCAATTTTTTTAATATATTCGTTATTAATTTTATGTTTTCTTTTCTTATTCATATTGTGATTTATTGAACTATCTGATGCTTTTGCCTGCATTTCCATATTTACTTCTGACATCTAATTGTTTACTTTCATGCATCAGCAGATGATATAATTGATGTTGCATTATATCAAGTGGGAACGAAATTAGTAGTTGAAGGTAACATGATTCATGCAATACTACTAATCCATGTACCACATTTTCTTATTATTTGATTACTTGTTAGATAAGCAGGCCGGGTTATTAATGATGGACATATAAAGTCATTCGTTATACCTTCGATTAACTAGTGCATACTTCTGAATTCTAATCTGCCTAGTTTAAGATTAATTATTGTTCCTTGTGAACTTATTAAGACATCAATATAATGAACTTGTTTCAAACTTGACTCTTGGGAAACTCAAAGATCTATTGATCATTTCATTGGCCAAACCGGCCATGTTCCCGCTGATATCTTAAGGACAAATTGATTGGCTATTTGAGAAGTTGACAGTACAAGGTGCAAGTACAGTACCGAAACTATAGTACAAAATAATAGCTAGCTTGATTGCTAATCTTGACTCTAATTATTTGAATTTTTAAATGACATTGTGTATTCCCCTTCTCTCCGCATTCAATTTTCATCATCACTCGAAATATACAAACTAGTTGCTACATTGTTAATTTTGACTCTATTTATACAAACTTAATAATCAAATTATCCCCTTTCCCTCCACGTAATTCAGAACATGATGTAAATGAGCGGCCGCAACCAATGGAAAATACCATCTAGAGACGGCGACCAATTGAAAACGACGTTACATTGTCACCAACTTATAAAATAATTTTGCCATGATCCTGCATTACAAATGTGTAAACAACTATGCTCCGTGCATACCATTCTTGATTTTTTTAACTTTGTGACAAATAGACTGACCTGTTGCAAAACAAACAAAGGATTATGTCCAACTACTTACTGATCAGACTTACAAAACTACTTAATATTCATGAAGCCGGGGTGTCTTTAACCCAAAGTTTTTCCCCCAAAAGCTTGTTTCGGCAAGTTACCCTAACAGCTCTATCCAAATTTAGTTCGTTTGATATTCGTCTTGATTTGGTTCAAGTTGAAATTCAATCAGGTTTGGCTTAAACTATATAATTTATATTAGATACAATGGTTCACATATTTTTTATATAACTATTTACATATAAAATATAAAAAATTAATAAATGCAACTATGTTGTAATGATGGCTTTACATAATGATATTTAGGGCTGCTAAATGAGCGAGCAAGCTGAGCCAAACCCGACTTGTATTCGAACTCGGCTCGAGATCGAACAAGTTTTAAACATGCATGCTCGAGCTTAACTTGAACTAAAATATTTTTTATATTTTTTTAACTCGACTCGAGCTCGAATGCACTTAAACAGTATAATTTTGATGAATTCGAACCCAGCTCGTTCGTAAACTTGAAACTGGCTCGATTGTAAAATGGAAAATAACTCACTTAAAAAATAAAATCACTATGGATTGAACCCACTACCTCCAAGTCTTTAACTTGAATACCTATCATCTAAGTTATCTCACTACTTTGTTATTATATTGTATATAAATAAATATAAATAATTATAATTAAATTTATTAGTGTATATATATAATATAATATAATATAAAGACTATATTATTATATTATTTTATCGAATTGAGTTCGAGTCGAGCTATGAGTCGATTTCGAGTCGAGTTTGAGTTATAACCAAGTCAAATCGAGTCGAACATTACCTATCTCAAACTCGGCTCGAAGGATTCGAATTCGAGTTAAGTTCGAGCTCGAGTATTTAAATGTCGAGTTTTAAGTCGAGTCAAACCCAACAGAACATCAAATGCTTATGAACTGGCTCGCTCAATTAGCTGCCCTAATGATATTGATTCCGAATAAGCTAATTGACATATAATTGAACCACAATTGAACTATTAAAACTTTGATAATTAATTTTATCCCAAGTTGTACAGAAGAAAATTATATATAAATAATATTCTACTTGATCTCGACTTGACTTGTAAAACCTTTGGTTAGTTTTAGTAAAAATTTTTTTTCCCTAATAGACCAGCCTATGGGCTGATCCCATGGGCTGGCCCAAAGCTAAGCATCGAAGAGGGAACATGATATGTTGATGAGGTGGAATCAAAGTGGTGACGTGGATGTATATGAGGAAAAGCTTAGGAAGCAGTGGCGTAGGAAAAAAATTGGATTTAAGTATTGTGCATACGGTATATATTTATGTCAAAACATTAACTAAACCACGAGAGCATTTAACTTATCATATCACATAATATACCATATATATATATATATATAGAGGGGAAAGGGTTGCTGTCCTGCAGGACAACAGGACAACCAAGATGGTTGTCCTGCAGTTTTCAGCCGTTGGATGAAATCATCCAACGGCTGAAAATCCCAACCCTTTCCCACCCCCTCCACTTTCAGCCCCTCCCGCCGGTTTCACCCCCTCCAGCCGTGCATATTCCACCCGCCCGCGCCCTCGCTCCTCTCCCCGCCCTGCGCCACGATTTTCGGCGGCAGCATTGCCGGTGGCGGCAGACCAACGTACAATGCAATACGCAAAAATTGGCGGCTTTCTCGCCCCTGAGCAGCACCTTAAGTTGGATTGAGGTTGACGACGACGAGGGAGGGTTGACGAGAAGACGGCGGCATCTAGGCGACCGGCTGTGCCGAGGCCGGCGGCGCTCCACGAAACAGAGTAGGCAGTGGCGGCGAACAGGGTAAGGGAAAGAGAAAGAGGGAAAGGAAGGGAAAGAGGGGCGGCGATGGCAGTTCTGGCCGGCTATGGTGCAGGTAACACCGGCGGCGAGGTCGCCGGTGGTCGCAGTGGAGGGTGAACGTCAGTAGGGGACAAACAGGGGATGTCGGGGAGAAGAAAATGACTCGATGGTAATTTCGTAATAAAAACTTGACTCGCTCCGTGCTCGAGTTAATATTAAAAAATAAATTTTTAAAAAATATATAAAATAATTTCGTAATAAAAACTTGACTCGCTACTGACTAGAGTCAATATTTTACAATAATTGTTTAAAAAAATTGACAGAATTAGTTTATTTTTAAAATTTTTATTTCGTAATAAAAACTTGACTCACTCCCGCTCGAGTCAATATTAAGAAATAAATTTTAAAAAAATATATAAAATAATTTCGTAATAAAAACTTGACTCGCTCCTCACTCGAGTCAATATTTTAAAATAATTTTTTAAAAAAATTGACAGAATTAGTTTATTTTTCAAAATTTTATTTCATAATAAAACTTAACTCGCTCCTGCTCGAGTCAATATTAAGAAATAAATTTTTAAAAATATATAAAATAATTTCGTAATAAAACTTGAGTCGCTCCTGATTCGAGTCAAGTTTTTATTACGAAATTATTTTATATATTTTTTAAAAATTTATTTCTTAATATTGACTCGAACTGGGAGCGGTTAAGTTTTTATTACGGAATAAAATTTTAAAAATAAACTAATTCTGTCAATTTTTTTAAACAATTATTTTAAAATATTGACTCGAGTCAGGAGCGAGTCAAGTTTTTATTACGAAATTATTTTATATATTTTTTAAAAATTTATTTCTTAATATTGACTCGAGCGGGTAGCGAGTCAAGTTTTTATTACGAAATAAAATTTTTAAAAATAAACTAATTCGGTCAATTTTTTTAAACAATTATTTTAAAATATTGACTCGAGTCAGGAGCGAGTCAAGTTTTTATTACGAAATTATTTTATATATTTTTTAAAAATTTATTTCTTAATATTGACTCGAGCGGGTAGCGAGTCAAGTTTTTATTACGAAATAAAATTTTAAAAAAAACTAATTCGGTCAATTTTTTTAAAACAATTATTTTAAAATATTGACTCGAGTCAGGAGCGAGTCAAGTTTTTATTACAAAATTATTTTATATATTTTTTAAAAATTTATTTCTTAATATTGACTCGAGCGGGGAGCGAGTCAAGTTTTTATTACGAAATAAAATTTTAAAAAATAAACTAAATCTGTCAATTTTTTTAAAAAAATTATTTTAAAATATTGATTCGAGTGAGGAGCGAGTCAAATTTTTATTACGAAATTATTTTATATATTTTTTAAAAATTTATTTCTTAATATTGACTCAAGCAGGGAGCGAGTCAAGTTTTTATTACGAAATAAAATTTTAAAAATAAACTAATTCTGCCAATTTTTTTAAAACAATTATTTTAAAATATTGACTCGAGTCAGGAGCGAGTCAAGTTTTTATTACGAAATTATTTTATATATTTTTTAAAAATTTATTTCTTAATATTGACTCGAGCGGGAGCGAGTTAAGTTTTTATTACGAAATTACCATCGAGTCGTTTTTTTCTCCCCGACATCCCCTGTTTCTCCCCTACTGACGTTCGCCCTCCACGGCGACCGCCGGCGACCTCGCCGCCGGTGTTACCTGCACCATAGCCAGCCAGAACTGCCATCGCCGCCCCTCTTTCCCTTCCTTTCCCCTCTTTCTCTTCCCTTACCCTGTTCGCTGTCACTGCCTACTCTGTTTCGTGGAGCGCCGCCGGCCTCGTCACAGCCGGTCGCCTAGATGCCGCCGTCTTCTCGTCAACCCTCCCTCGTCGTCGTCAACCTCAATCCAACTTGAGGTGCTGCTCAGGGGTGAGAAAGCCGCCAATTTTTCGCGTATTGCATTGCACGTTGGTCGGCTGCCACCGGCAATGGCGTCGCCGGAAATCGACGTCACCGCCGGGCGACCATCCGTAGCCCCGTCCCTCCCCCTTCCGGACTCTTCCCCAAGCCTAGGCAGCCTTGGGTGACCCAAGGCCGCTCCGGCAAAAACAGGGGTGGGTGCCCTCGGGGTGGGGATGGTGGGGGGATGTGGTTGGGGCGGAGCGATGCGTGGGGCGGGGAGAGGGGCGAGGGCGCGGGGCGGGGAGAGGAGCGAGGGGAGCGGGGCGGGTGGAATATGCGCGGCCAGAGGGGGTGAAACCGGTGGGAGGGGCTGAAAGTGGAGGGGGGGGTGGTGGGAAAGGGTTGGGATTTTCAGCCATTGGATGATTTCATCCAACAGCTGAAAACTGCATGACAGCCATCTTAGCTGTCCTGCAGGACAGCAACCCTTCGCCATATATATATATATATATATATATATATATATATATATATATGTACAATGTATTTTAAACACAATTTACATTTATTATATTAATAATGTTTTTGGATGTTTATAAATTATGTTTAATTAAATTAGATATTATGTAGTTATTGTGGATACTTATATTTAAATGAATTATTTTGTTAAATATCCAAACATTTTAGATGATTGTTAGTAAATACCTTTATATGACATTTAAAACCTTTGTATGAATAATGATGCATAAATGTGGGTAAGTGAATAAGTAATCATGTGTGAATGTCATGATTTGAAATAGAAATAGTATATACAAAAACTAGCTTTTATAAATGATGCATAGTTACTGATTTAAACATTTGCATGATATAGATACTTCTTCTTGCTAAGCTTAAATCATGCACATAGATTAAACATTTATATTGAAAAATTATTCATATGCTCAAATTAGGATTGTGGCGCATCAGCCTACTTTCTTTTGAGATAATCCAAGTCCATATAATTACCGTGAAATTTGTAATGTTCAGAGGTAGTCTTTGTTCAATCTGGGCTTAGACTCGATAAGATCTATTTGGTTGTAGACAAAGTCAATGAGTTAGCCTAGGCCAACACAGAACTGAATGTTAATTGAAATGAGAAATAAATTAAAAACTACCCCCAGGCAATGAGGTGTCTGAGACCTATCATGCACTTATGATACCAATAAAGTGGGCTTGAAAAATATTGATAACTAGGAATTAGGTACTTCACATGTGTATACCCGGGTTGAGAAAATCGGCCGATTCCGTGCGGAATCGGCCGATTTAAATTGGATCGGCTCGATACCGATCCGATTTCGGGGCCGAATCGGTCGGCCCCGAATCGGTCACTGAATCGGCCGATTCCAACCGATTTAACTCGGAATCGGAATCGGTCGATTTAAATCGGAATCGGTTTTTTTACGAAATTACTAAAATACCCTAGGTATGATTTTAATTAAATTAATTAAGCATGGGTAAAATGGTAATTTGGCTTTTAAAACCCTCCCTGCTTCCGCCGTCGCGCTCGCTCCGCCGCCCTCCGCTCCGCTTCCGCCGCAGCTCCGCCACGGCCGTCCGACCACGCCACTGTCGTCCGACCATGCCGCCGCCCTGTTTCCGCCCCTGCCGTGCGTCCCCGACTCCGGGGTCGCCGCCTCCGCTCCGCTTCCGCCGCAGCTCCGCCACGGCCGTCCGACCACGCCGCCGCCCCGTTTCCGCCTCCGCCGTGCGTCCCCGACTCCGGGCTCGCCGCCGGAGAGGGTAGGGAGGGGAGGGTGGCATTCTCGTAATTAAAGTTGACTCGAGTGTAACTCGAGTCAAAAATAATAATTAATTTATAAATAATTTAAAAAATCTTAAAAATATTTAAAAATATCATAAACTATAATACACAGAATAATATCGAAATAACATCAATACCTAATTTTAATATATTTATATTATGAATTATCAAAATATTATATATAACCGATTAAATTAATTTGGACCGATTCAACTGAACCGATTCCTGGCCGATTCCGATTCCGATTCTGATTCACTGGAAAACCGATTCCGATTCCGATTCCGATT
The DNA here is from genome assembly GCA_033002965.1 of Piper betle. Lineage (NCBI taxonomy): Eukaryota > Viridiplantae > Streptophyta > Magnoliopsida > Piperales > Piperaceae > Piper > Piper betle. The sequence continues at coordinate 111,550 of JAURVB010013190.1, read as the reverse complement.
TATGCAACCATGGTGTATACATGTATGAGATTGATAACCGGATGGGGATGCCACCCCCGCGGGCACAGAACTCAACAAAGACTCATAAAATGAATGAAAAGTTAATCAAATATGTGAATGAATATTACTTGTTAGTTTTATTATTATCATATGACTTAGTGATTCAGCACTAGTGTGACATTGCGTTCACAATTGGGAAACTGCATATCTCTGAACAGTGGAGGGCTAGATGATGTGACACATCATTTTGATAGTAGATCTCCCTTTATCTTACTATGATTCAAAGTATGGGCATGTGAGTTGGTCTTTAGAGCCTGACCATGATTTAGTTATCTCGGGTTATATGACTTAGCTTATGTTGTAATACCACTTTTGACTCTAATAGCATCTTTTTGTTATAAATTTTTGTCTTGCCTTATTTATCTGTTAGTCTTTCACTTGCTGAGGTATATACTACTCTTAATTGATAATTGTTACAATACGTAGTTTATCTTTATTTTTAAGTGATAGTCGGTCAGGGTTGGGGTGGATCGTTACATGGCTCAAAGCTTTTTAAGTTTGACTCGAACTTGAAGTAAACAAATTGAGTTTGAATATACTCGAACTCAATTCAACTCACTCGATTAACACCCCTAACTGTCTAATATTTTACTCTTTTTATCCTAAAATACACATGTTCAAGTAATGAAATTTTCTCACCCCCAAAACTTTTTCCTTATGATGATCAAACACACTCTTGCAAGACAAAAGAAACAAAAGGATACTTAGTGGGGATGTTCTTCAATACCTACCTTTTAGGAAATTTTGCCCTAGTACAAATTAATAAGCATAAGTTATCTTTTAAAGATGATCAAACAAATTGAAAATCTTTAAATACATTCTTACTTATATATTGTATCTTATCCCATTAAATATTATATATAAGAGTACTTATTAGGATAGTATATTAATGGAAGAAGCCCAAGAAAGGAATTTTACGGACAAATTTTTTTAATATAGAAGTAGATTGTAATATCCTAAGAAATAACCTCACATCTAATAGCTTTCGAGGTAAGATCTAATAATTCATTTTCGGTAAACATCAATTCCTCTATATTAATAAATCTTTTAAATTTATTGGCATGTATATTTTATCACCTAATTTGATTTTCTTAATTTAATTAACTTAAGAAAAATTGACTATTATAGTTTTCAATTCTACTAGTAACTCTAAAAAGAAGGGGAAATTAATTGATGTCCATAATTAAAGGGTAATTAAATAAAATCAGATGCATTTTTACTTCCTTTTACTTTTTTTAAAGCATTCTAATGATAAAATAATAGTACAATCCGACAAGTGGAAGCTCATTTCTACGAAGAAAGAAAAATTGTATAGACTCTCTGCGGAAACACTCAATGGGTATCTACTGAAAAATTATCAAACCACAGTCTTGATATGATCTCAAACTGTACTGGTGTTATGTCACTCTTGGTAAATACCTTTCTCGACAATAATTAGTCTCACTCTTAGAAAAAAACCACATAAGCTAAGTCTTCTTTATACCTCTATATAATTCCTAATTCATATCACAAAGGCCGAATATTCTTATGCAGTCACTTTAAATACCCTTTGATACTACAAGTCTAAACATACGTTGTACACAATAGTCCCATCTACTTCACACATCTTTGGGTGTGAGAAAGCTCAAGTTGTAGAGATGTCAGATCCTTAAGGATTAGAATAATTCTCTCACTAATCCAGAGCCCTCTGCGACCTGTATATACGCTTGTTTATGGTATATGCAAGGTTAAATTCACCAACTCTTATATCACTAAAAACTCGTTAAAAACTAAATATAAATTTGGGAAAAAAATAATATAAGTAGGCCCGAAGGCAAACATAATATGTAACTAAGTTCGAAAATAATTCAAGGGTTATTAATCTTAAAAGTAAAATGTGTTTAAATGACTCATGTTAAGTGAAGTCTAATAAAATAATTAATTAATATGTCCTACAATTTGAAAGTTAAACTTATAATTAAGTAAGCGATAAATTTGAGAAGAATCCAAGCAGAATTATAGTTCTAAGCACCAAAGTGCATGGACACATCGGTAAGTTTTCTTTGTAGTGGTGGGAGCATGTGGCAACATATCAAACGTCATTCAACCAGCTCGCAGCATCTTCCTGTTCTCTCTAGTCCAGATTATTATCCATCTCATAATCATTCTTGGAGTGGGAAAGCTGCTTAAGTTTGATAAAAAACTGTTGCTCGTTGCTTCCGATGCCAATGTTGGAGGCCCAAAGACAGCATGCGGAATGGAGGCATCCAAAGGCTGGAGGTCCCTCGTAGTCCCTGGCATTCTTGCCGGCATCTTTGGCATTTTGATTGCTACATTCCTCCGCATAGCATTCCGTCTAATGGTTCTCAAAGGCATGTCATGAACCTTCCTCAAAGCTACAACTGTTGTTTGTTTTTGTCAACTGTTTTTTATTCGTAAGTGCTTCTACAATCTGCAATGCAACTTTTTAAAACTAAACCTTATTACGCTTTTTGAGTTTATGCAACTGTAGGGCAAAATGTGTTGTTCTTGGAATGAAATCTCCTGACAGGTGGAGATATTGACAGAGGAGATTTGGTGGCATCGTAGACACCAATAAAGAATCAAGAAAAAAAAGAGTGACAGTAAAATATAACAAAATTTTCTGAAAATGTTGTGGCTGTTGTCACCAAAATTTTGTCAGGTGCTTAGAGGAGTTTTCATTCTGAAAGCACAGGGTATTTTTGTACTTCATTAAGGCAATGTTTTGTTAACAGGAAAGAAATATAAATGTCATGACAACCTTATTTAAATTATTATATATATAATATACTTTTAATAAAGTTAAAGAATTTTACAATATGTATTATATTTAAATTAATTATGATTATTTTCAAGTAGTCTACCCGTGTACTCTCTGTAAGACGAGTAAACAAATTTTCCACTTTTTTTATCTTAATATATATGAAAAAAGGAGAAAATTGTTTTCTCGTTAGAAAGTACATGAGTGGGTTGTATAAAGTAATCATAATTATTTTGTCTTCTCACTTAGATGTAATTATACTTAATTTATATATGCAATAATTAATTTGATATCATATTTATATAAAATACATTAAATATAACTATTTTTAGTAAAATAGACTTTTTAAAATGTTTTGGTTATTTGCATTATTTTCATGCTAATTAAAAAGATCTTAAAAAATTAGGTGCATATATTAAATAAGGGAGTTTTTTTGGGTTCAAAAGGGGTATTGGCAAAAAACCAAGTATTTTGCCCCGTAATTATCCGTGGGTTTTCGACAATGATCGGAGACATCTTCTCTTTGGAAGAGGTCTAGAATTGGTTGTTATATCCGCAGGCATACGACAGATGATTGGAGACACCCTCTCTCCGCTTGCTTTATGTGAGAGGTCTTGAATTGGTCTGTTGTCGGATAATATTAAAAAGTTGTCTTAAAGTTTTTCTTCAACATGAACAGCAATTAAATTGATAAATTATGTTGAAAATAAACTAAACGAAATTGGCAAATTAAGCCTGCCGGCAATTGTAATTTGTACGTAAAAGAATTGCAATGGCATGCATGCATGAGGCGAACAAACCAAAAACTAGTCTTCCTCAATCCTCCTCTTGTCCACCATTTTCACAGCTTCTCTAGGCTCTCCATCTCCACTTCAATGGCCGCCTTATCCTTCTCGCTCCTCCCTCCTTCTCCTCTTACGTCCAACTCAATCTCCTTCTACCCTCTGCTGATCCTTGCACACATAGGACGACTCTTCACTGCTCCATCTCTGGCTTCCCGCTTCCAATTCCCACGTCACAGTGCTTCTTCACCACGTCCATGCCACCGGCTAATCCGAGCTCCGGTCACTATGACATTAGCAGATCCACTCATCTCCCGGCACGGCCACTGGGGCATCTACTCTGCTGTGCTCTCCATCGCCACCTTCGGCATATGGTAGCTAGATTTACCATATGTACATACCCTTTTGCGTGGTCCTTCATAAATGATGATTTACTACTTCTTGCTAATCTTCGTTGATATGGTTGGTGGCATAATGGGCGGTGAGGTCGGAGAGGACGAGAGGGTGCACGTTGAGCGGGGCGGTGGTGAGCACATTGATGGCACTTGCTGCCAGCAATCTTGGGTTTGTTCCGGCGAGTGCTCTGGCTTACTCTGTGGTCATGGATCATCTTCTTCCTGGCGGAGCCATTGTTGCTGTTCCGAGCAGACCTTCGGCGGATTATCAGGTCTACAGGATCTCTGCTCTTGGCATTCTTGGTTGGATCTGGTATTTGCTAGTTGCTACATTCTCTTTATTTTTTTTCGTTTGTAGAAGTTCTTATTAAAATCTTTCCATGCTCATGTATTGTTTGATGAAATGCCAGTGAGTTTGGTTACCAATTCCATTATATGGGTGTTCATATCATTTGTTTTAAGGACTGTTTTTTAGAAGCTATTCTTGACATTCACATGTTTGGATTTTAGTTCAGGTCAGATTGTTCACAGCTTGTGAACCATTATGCATCTTTTTTAAGTTCTAATCAGTTTGATGCTTATATTTTGCTGCCAATGCAATCTTCTGTGTGTCTGAAGAATTTTGCATCATAGTGGCAGTGGCAACAATAGTTGGAACTACAGTTGCGTATCTCTTAGTACCAATGAGGTCACTTGGGCGTGATAGCTGGAAAATTGCTGCTGCTCTCATGGCTAGCTATCTTGGTGGAAGTAAGTTTCAACACAAAGTGCTTCATGTCAACAGCAATTATGGAAATTGGTTCCTAGTAAAACGTCTTGTGAGGCCAAGTAGTTCGACAAGTTCTAATGAAGTAGTAATCATGGAAAACATGATATAAAACTTTAGTATATATTACCTATCATTAATGGCTGAAAAAAATAATATTTTCTTTTTTCGGTTGCCATCTCATTTAAGGGTATCTGATTAATTACCATTTATTTGCTGAAAAATTTCAGCTGTCAATTATGTTGCTGTATCAGAGGCTACTGGTATGCCTCCCTCAATTGAGGCAGCAGGACTAGCTGCAGATAACGTGATTTGTGCAATTTATTTCACAACTCTTTTCACACTGGCGTCAAACATAACAGCTGAGACTTCTCAATGCAAGTCTGGTATCTCCATCTTGCAGCTCATTTTTTATTTTTACAAATGCTTTCAGATCGGCAACCTGACAACAGTTATCTATATTCTATCTTTAAAAGCAAGGTGGAAATCAATTTTTAAGTAAAAGAAATACTTTTTCTTGTTTCTGGATGGCCTATAAATGTGCATAATCTTTCTTGAGAACATTACAACTTTTTAACAACTTTTGCTTCTGACAATAACTTATAAAAATGTCATTAAATTTGCAATTGGCTGTTGTGGGTTGTATTATACCAAAATAATTCTTCTTGATTATGAGCTTCCAGATGAAAACAGCGTTATTTTTCAAAACCCTGGACTTCTTTTCTAATAACTTGGGCTTTTGATATGCTGTTTGTTGATTTTATTGTCTTGACAACCTTGTTACATTCGTATCCATATTGTAGGTCGTATAAGTCTTTATTTTGAACGTTTGTTCAGAAATTGCTAGTATGTCATCTATTAGTGTGTAAATTATGCTCAATTTAGATGATCAGGTCAGTGGAGAGCAACAGCCCGGCAATAAGGCTCCACTGCTGGAGACTGCAACAGCTCTTACTGTATCCTTTGTCATATGCAAGGCTGCTACTTATCTCAGTCAACTCTTGGGTTGTGAAGGAGGTAGCCTTCAGTTCATAACAGCAACCGTGGTAGCATTAGCTACAATTTTCCCCACGCAGTTTGGCAACATTGCACCTGCGGGGAATCGATTGCTCTGATCCTAATGCGGGTAGGTAGTTTTTCACCAACGAAAATGCTGATTACATTGTTTTACCTTTGTAATGTATTATTCCCCATCAATAAATTAACCAACATGGATTTCGTTATTCATTTGGTTTTCTTTGAAACTCAATAAGATATGTAGAACATTAAGAACAAAGAGGGGAAAACATAAAATGTAGATACAGCAAACACCTTTTCTTGTATAATTAGAAGATGAGAGCTGTCATGACCATGAACAATGGCAATATGGACATGGTTTATGCTTGAAGGACTGTACGATTAGGAGCTATTCACTAATTTCATTTCTTTAGAATGTACATCATAATTATCTTTCTAGCGACAGTTTGGAAGTATTTTCTCTTTTAAATCTTTCTTTAACAAATTTAATAGGAAATCTAAACTAGTGACTCTTAAAGTAGAGGATGAGTTTTTGTGATTTAGATGTAAACAAATTAATTTTGCACTTGTTACCAAATGCAGATATTTTTCACTGTTGTTGGATCAAATGGGAGTGTGAGAAGTGTGATCAAGACGGCCCCGAGTATTTTTGTTTTTTCTCTTGTCCAAGTATATGCCCTCCTTTCAGTTGTTCTTGGACTTGGCAAGCTACTAGGCTTTGAGAAGAGGCTATTGTTACTGGCTTCAAATGCTAATATTGACGGTCCAACCACAGCTTGTGCTATGGCTACTGCTAAAGGATGGGAATCTCTCATAGTTCCTGGAATTCTTGGAGGACTATCCATTGCAACATTCATCAGTACTGCATTCGGAATTTTTGTTCTGAAGAGAATGTGATCATGCTGAGATGGTAAAGCGTTTGATCCATTGATAGTGAATGGTGATAACATGGATCAAAACTCATGAAAGATCTCCCTACTTGATTTCCAACTCCAAAGACCAGTTGTAGTTTAAGACCTTACTAGTCTATGGAATGAAATTTTATCTCAGACTACCTTATGATTTGAAGTGGACCGAAGAGTTCAGAGGAGATAATGTTCATTCATTTAAAAGTGGACTACACGAGACCCTGGAGTGGAGGCCATTATGACTAAGGCAGACACTGCCACTGAAAAGGATGAAAACTCCGGCACTTCCAATAAAGGTTTGGCTAATGTAATTGTCAGCTAGCTCCACACAGTGGGTGGTCTTTTAGAAGGATAAGGAGGAATTGTATTCTTTTCTTATGTGAATGACGGCTAAAAATAAAAATGAAGAATATTATGCCTTTGGTTATCGCTGCTTCATAAACTTTATGTTTATGTGTTGGGGCTTTACGCTAGCTACCAGCTTTGATGTATTTTATTTCCCGAAGTTTAGCGTTACATTGTTGGAATTTTCCAACTATCCCATATATAAATTTTTGTTGGGTACTTCAACTCTTTAATTTATTTTCTTCCTGGGTAGCGTTGGATAACAGCGAATATCAGTGATCAAACTCAATATTGTTCGAATCTGAGAGGAAGACTTGTGCTTCCTCCACACTTCCTAGCCGAAGCAGCAAATCTTTATCGAACTATTTTCTCCTTTCCCCACCAGTGCAAAGCATTAGTCAATCATGAATGACCTACCAACTGTCTTCTCTGTTCGTAGTCTTAGCGTGACTCCCCTAACCCAAATGCCAACAAATTTCTGGCCTTCTCATTTTGGCAAAAGTCCTAACGACGACGCCGCGTCTCTACCAGCCTTCCTGATGATGACAACGAGAGCTCATTGACAAATAACAAAGATTATGGAGAATGGTTCCTAAACAATTTTCAAGCTTTTTCATGGGGCCAAATTATCTAGGTCTTATCCATCATTAATACGAACATTGTTTTCCTTCTGACCTTTTCAAGTGATATATATATATATATATATATATATATATATATATATATATATATATATATTATTTCTGACCTTTTCAAGTGATATATATATATATATATATATATATATATATTAACTAGAATAGCATTTTTAGAGCCCACTCTCCAATGAACTTATCAACTCATATTTAGGCATTAGTGACATTCACATAAAATAGAAGATTTAAAGATTTAACTTACTAAATACAAAAAAAATAATTTAATCATGATGCTCTATCTCCTCGGTTTAATTATAGCCTATCTATATTTATCTATAAAATTAGAATTTATTTTTAAATAATTAGATCATTATAATTTATATTATTATTTAACGAGAATTTATTTATAAAATTAAAATATATTCGTAACATGGTCATGTATGGGTATGGAAAACATTTTGCCTGTTTTGCCTTGTTAATAATAAAAGAAAAGGTCTGAAAGTAGGGCATTAAACATTGAAAATGGAATAACATAAAAGCAATTAATTTATAAACTATCTCTTTATTCAATCTGTATCGTCTCCTCGTTTAATATGGATTTTTTATTTTTATTTATAAAACTAGAATTTGTCTTTAAATTAAATTGTTTGTGCCCTGCCTACTTTCTTCCAAAACTCGCAATCTCGTCGCCTTCCATGGAGGCCCACGCATGCCACACGGCGTGGCTGCTACGATCGCTGTCTTTCGAGATAGGGCATTGCGTGCGTCTGCCAGATGCAGACGCTCATAAAAACGCCGGTCCCATGATCATTGATCATCGGATCATCAACGGTCCCCATGAGCGTCCGCCAGATGGAGCAAGCTCCAAGCTGTGTCGAGAAAAGATTTCAACGCGTTCCCGCCTTCCTCATTGGTAGCGGTCCTCAGTGCTTAACGCCAGTTGCGTAGCAATGACTCGAACAAGCTCCTCCTCCAACTTGCCATCATTGCCCGAAGCTCAAAAAGAAAAAAGGGATACCCAGAAATCTGAAGTCTCCCTCAAATACCCATCAAGCCAGAAAACTAGAACGGAAAGTGAAACCCATTAACCCAACGAGTGTCTAGTTTTTCTACCCTAGTCCTTGTGACTTGTGACTTGGCGAGAAACACGCCATGGGCAGCGGCAGCTGGCAGATGATTCGTCAAAGACAGAGCTAAGAAATCCACACCTTGAGCCACCTTGCCTTCATATCGCAATCTGAGCGTGCCTTTGGCCCCTGCATTGCAGCCAGCCATTATAACAGAACCCAAAACATGAAAGGCAATCAATGAATGGGTCAGAAACCGCCCCTTCTTCTATGCGCAAGCAGCCACTCCTCCCCCTTCTTTAACACCTCCCTCTTTTACCTCCTTTCTCATTCCATCGCAAACTCACTGTCTATACCACTTAAATAAGCCATTTTTGTAGCCTTCTGCTAGTAACCCCTTTCATGATGCCATCAACGGGTCAGAGTTGATTACCCTGCATGATGATGCTAAATAAGTGAAACAATTTTTAATTTCTATGGTCTGTTCATGAATGCCGGGCGTACCCGTTATTACTATGAACCTTATTTAATTTATTGTGCCATGTCTGGTAGGATCACTAAAGTAGTTACACTAAATCAGTCTATCTTCAACAAAACCAACCAACTGCATACTCTAGCGCATGAAAGGTGACATTGTCTCACAACGTGTCAAGCCTCAAGGACTGGTTGCATCACATCTATTATCTAATTAGAACATGGACGACATTTTTTTGGGGTTTGGAGAAAGGAGTCCAAACAGAATGATTTTTCAAAATTGCACGGCTTGCATGTGGGGCCTCCCAACACGAAGAAGGGATGAATAATGGAAGCAAAGAAATGGCGACAACATTTTTATCCTACCTTTGTACTGCGCCTCCCCTTTCTCCTTCCGTTTTCACTTGTGGAGATCTCTATTCCTCTATCGATATATCATCCTCAATTCCTCTATCCTTCCTTCTCCTAATACTGCTTGCTACTCTTAATTTTCTCATCCATTCTCTTCATAGTTCGTTTAATCTCTAACAAGGTAAGACTTCTCCTTGCTTGGGAGCATAGTTTTTGCTCTGGCAAAATTCACTAGAAGGTTGAGTTTTTCTGCCCAAGTAATATAATGACACCAACTGTAGATCAGTGGAAACAGACTTAACTGTTTCGAAAACTGAAGTCACAAGTGTTGTGATCCAAATCCTTCTAGTATATAAGAAATAAACACAAGTTAGATCATAATTTGAACGAGGAGAATATTAATCAAGCTACGCCATGAAGTAAACGATAATATGTGCAGGTGTGATGAATTTGTGGGCTTCGTTATTGTGGTCAACGTTCCCAGGCTGCCTGATATACCGCCACACCAGCAAACCTGTTACCGCCTCGAACAGCCACTTCTCCACTAGAAAAAAAAACCTTTTTCGTTTTCTTGCAAGGAAGGCTTTTTATAGAGAAGAAATGAGGAAGGTGGAGGAGATGAACAGGGAGGGAATCGTTGAGCCAAATGAATGTGTTAATCCCCTAGTAAATCTATCAATCTATGTTTCAAAAGTATGAATGTCCTAATCCCGACTCTAATATCCTCATAACAGAATTGCAGCTCAACATATAAATGCTACAAAAAATGCTACAAAAAAATGAAGATGGGGAAAGAAAAGGATAGTTAACAGAATCGTCGTCATAGTTCACTAATCTCACCATTCCTACATATTCCTACAGCAATATGCATCTCTCCCTTCTTACCAGTAGGCAATACTCGGCAGCAATTCCTTCGTGGAGCCTGCAAATACCACCACCATAATCAACATTTCCACCATTACGAAGTATTAGAAAAAATAATTAAAAGTACTAAAAAAGTTAACCGAAAATTAGACATACCCGGGTCCAAAGGGCCGGGTCGGGTTCCTTATAAACAACCACCCGGTCAACCTGCGACGGCTCGGCCATCTTCCACTTGCAGACCGGGTGGCGCTCGCGGTGGCGCCGGTGGTCGGAGACGGTGAGGTTGCCGGCGGCATTGAGGCGCGCGGCCGCGAGGTAGAACACGAAGGGCTTCTGGCACGGATTCCGAGCAACCGGCCGGGTGTTGAACGAATAGGCCGTGTAGTCGGCCCGCCGGTACCAGTTGAGGAAGCTCCTTGCCGGCATCTCCATCTCCCTCGGCGACAGCACCCCGCGGACAATTTGGACGGCGAAGCCCCACGACACCGACACAGTCCACCTCCGGCGCCGGTCGTAGCATATGGACTGCTGCATTAGCCCCGCCGAGTCGATGTTGGCCACCTCCATCAGCCGCCGGATCCCCTCCGACCTGCTTATGTTGGGGAATATCGGCTCCACCACGTCGAGGTGGTGCAGCGACACCAATGGCGCCACCGGGTGTGCCCCCAGCAATCCCAACAGGTTCCCATACACATCATACTGCGCTCCAAATCCCCACCACATTCAGATGCAATGCAATCATCATCTTTGTATTTGTAGTAGTTAAAAGACAAACAATGCAAACATCAAATGTTTGTACAAATTGTCTACGCATCATGATTTCGGAATTAAAAGCCAGCATCTTTTGAATTGAATTCCAAAAACAACAAAGTGCAATCCAATCCAATATATGTCCTCTGTCATTGGATTGATATACGATTCCAGTTTTTCAACCCAAAAACAGGGCATAATAATGAACAGAAACCAAACAATGTAGCCAGGTAGCAAATGAGGACGCGATTCTCGTATGAAGCTTCCGTTATAACCACTACGTAGCAATTCAAAAACAGACAGGTAAAAACTCAACAACAAAAAAAAAGGCCAACCAAACATTCTTGGGTAAGATCCTGAGTATGACGATTCTCATGCACATTACATCCACCAATCCGATACAAAAACAGACCATAATCAACAAAACCAATCAAATCTTTCGTGTTTATAGGGAACGATTCAAATATATGATGCAGCAATCCAAAAACAGGGGCATCATCCACAAAAACCGATCAACATCTGACGAACACTGCAAATCTGCAATCGAAAAAACAAGCAAACATTACTGATTAATCAGATTGGATGGGACACCTGGTGGAAGCCGGACTCCTTGGTGAGGGGGACGCCGAGCTCGGCCATGCAGGCCTGCATGCGGTCGTCGCTACCATAGAGCCCCGGGTAGCGGTGGATGCACCGGTCCTGCATCCGGGAGAGAGCGACGGCCAAGGGGTAGCTAATGGCGAAGCCGCCGCCACCGTAGGCCATCCCGTACGAGAAGTAGATGTTCTGGAGGTGGCTCTCCGACAAGCTGCCAATGTAGTAGAGCTGCCGGTGGTCGTACTTGGCCAGCACCCGCACCAGGTTGTCTGCCACGAACACGGTGTCGTCGTCGCCCATGACGAACCACCGGACGCCGGGGAGGCCAAGGCGGAGCGTCTCGGAGACGATGCGGGAGATGCGGATGGCCGACCGGTGGCCCTGCTTGTGGGTGTACGGGAACACCGACGTGTCGCCGGAGATCCTTACCGGCGGGATCGGATCCCGCAGGCGGTGCTTCACCGGGCTGTCCATCCACACCATCCCCCGCATCGCCGCCGGCCGCCACCACGTCTTGATGTACTCCTTCCTCTGCTCCCACAGCCTGGCCGACGCGGCAATGCCGAACACCAGGTGCTGGAGCCCCGTTGGCTCCTCGTCGCTCTTCTTCTCCGGCGCCGTCGAGTTGGCGATCCAGCGGGGGAAGGGGTCCGGGCGGTCGGCGCAGAGGGAGGGGTGGGTGGAGGAGAGGAGCTTGAGGGTGTAGAGGAGGTAAGTGAAGGAGACGAAGAAGAGGAGGGTGACGATGAACCGCGTCCGGAGACGACCCGGCACTGCCGAGGCCGCCGCCGGCGACGATCCATTCTGTATTCGGCCGCCGCCGCCGGCGTCCCATATCAGCTTCTCCTCCTCTTTCATAGCCACAAAAGGTCCCGTCTTTGTCTACCTCTCAACCTCTTCTTCTCCAAAAATCTCGATCGAGCATGGAAAACCACCCTTGGAAGAAGCTCAAGACCTTCTCCGGGAAAGAAGACGAAGATGAGGAAGAAAGCCATGCAGGGTGGGAGGCCAGGTTGCATATTCATTCATTCGATGCGTACGAAGAAAAAGAGGGGGGGGGAGTTTAGAGCTAGATTAAAATGTAAGATGAGAAAACATAAATTGACTTACACAAGGTACAAGATGGCTAAATGTTAATAAATGTGATAATACGTCTGTGTTTAGAGAAAATGATCAAATTTGCATCAATATTATTTAGTGTAGATAGATCCGTAAATACAAGGGAGATTAAAGGTGTGGTGATGGTTAATGTTGGCCGGAGTTGTTATTATTATTAGTCAAATTTAAGGTTGTTTTGTTAGGTTTTTTATTGTTAGTAGTTGGCCCCCAAATTTGATTTGATGGGTTGGTGACTGACGGTGGTCTGCCAATTGTGATTGGCATGCGCATCATTAGAGTTTATTTATTAAATTAATTTAATTGGGGGTTGTGATTGAGCCTAGCAGTTGATCATCTTGGCATCATAATTAAGATTTCTTCAATAATTATAACCTTTTACAATTAAATTTAGTCAGAACTACTATGTGCTGAACAAGGGGAAGATTAGCTCAAAACAGAGCTTTGACAATATGTTTGTCTTTTTTTTTAATTTCGGAAGCTGGCATGGGCTTATCTAATCAAAAAACAAAAAAAGCGCAAGCGAGTATGCCTAAGCTTTTATATCATAAAAAAGTGCTGGTGTATGCGTAGGAACTAGTAGAGATGCATGGGGAAAGGGGTGTGTTTGGAGATTGATTAAAAAAAGGTAAAATAATAACGTTAAGATAAATACATATATGTCTGTAAATGTGTCTGTGCCCGGTGGCGCGCGCCGAAATCACGGGGGAGCAAATGATAAGAGTTATGTTTGGATCCAGCTACGGTTTTATTGTCGGTGTTTCATATGTTTTTTTCCCCCTACTCTTATTTTTATCTTTCGAATCTTGGAGTCGAGACGAGAATACTCCTCGATAGGGAAGCAAAAGGGTTTAATAGTAGGGGTAGCCTTTTTCTTGTTTCTTTCAAAAGAAAAAGGTTATATAACAAGACCGGCTAACCCATTTGAGACGAAACTTTTTTTGTAAACTTGAGGCATTTTTATCTCATAAGTGTGAGTTACAATTATTATATATATATATATATATATATATATATAGTGTGTATATGAAAAACAAGAGATGCAATTAATCAAAATATAATAATAATAATAAATAAATAAATAAATCAAATATTCAATTGATCATTTTATTTAATTAGAATCTATCTCTAATATATTTGATAATATGCTCTATTTTATTATACAATGAGTGTAATTTATAAAATTAGGGTTTATAATATAAATTTAAATTGTGCATTACGTGAACTTGTCTAGTGATATAAACTCAAATTGATTATTTTAAGATTAAGTGGTAAGATTTAGTTGTCAGAGCCGTAGTTTTAAATATTGTATCATACCACCCAGGTGTTCTTGGTAGACCGCATATGTAAAACTCGTGACTTAGAGTCAGAGTCTGATATTAGTGAATTACTCGATTTAATCATCAGTTCAAGTTGAATTAGTTTTATGTCCTGCGTGTTAAACCGATGTGAGTCGTATATTATCGACGATGAGGGTCAAGTGCACCTCAGTATATAATGATAATGTCAGAAAAATAATGAGAAATGAATTATCAGAGTATATGACAATATATAATTATTTTTTATATATATTTGATCATAAAATTTTTTTTAGGTCGAATAACGTATTAGGACATATTATATAACAGTGAGTCGGTTATTAGGTATAGAACATATTATTTTGATATTATGGTATGTATTATATTTTATAAAAAAATTTCATATTTTTCTGAATGTTTTTTTGAATTTATTATGAGTTAGTTATTAATTTTAATTTGAGTCAGAGTCGAACAATCTTTTATTCATAAAATTGCCACCAAACCCTCCCTCACGACACTATCTCCCTCCCTAACCTCATCGCTGCCCCTTGTTGCCATTGACGAAAAATCGGATTCGTTGAAATTCGCCAGAAATCTCCGAATTTTCGCTAAGTTCATCCAGCCAAATCCAATCAAACTTTAGACGCCACAAGGTGTTGAATTAGAGTCTTGAATCGAGTAACCAACTCTAGTCGTAACTGATTATCGATGATGCGAGGTATAAATAACTTTGACCTAATTACTTAAAACTGATAATTATTAGCACAATATATGAGGATTTAAGTGATTGATGTGACAAATATTTTTATTGTAAATAAAAATAAATTGTGTGATTTGATTTGTATTAAGATAAATAATAAGGAACTAAGTAAGCAAATTAAGCATGTATTATTAATCAAATGTAGCAATAGCCTAAAAAATTGGATATGGATTGTTGTGTGTGATTTGATATAATGAATGCATTGAGATGTGCGTGTGATATAGGATGTGTGAATGTGTGTTAACTTTTAGTTTTGATGTGTAGGTACAGAAGAGGAGCTTAATGCCTACACTCATTGACACGATTGGAGCTTTTACCAGGTCCATTTAGGACTCGCTTCTTGTAAAACCCACGATTCGAGTTAGGGTTTTATATTCAGAACCGGTCGGGTCGACCGTTATTTTTTCGAGTTGAGTCAGTTTCAGGACACGTGTACCGAGCCGACGCCGGTCACGTGTATGAGCCATGAGGGTCATGTGTACCCAAGTATATGATGATAACGTCATGAACACAGCAGAAAAGAATGAGTTATCAGAATATATGAGAGTATGCAGTTCATTTTTTTTATGATATATAATGGATCGTAGAATTAGTTTTAGGCCGTTTATCGCGTTAGGACGCGTTACGGGTATTTTGGGTGGGTTGATAGTTCTAGAGCATATCATTACGATGTTTGGTATTTGTTTGATTTTACGGGATTTTTCCCGATTTTTATGAATTTTTTTAGGATTTAATACGACTTAGTTATTATACTTGACTCGAGTCGGAGACGAGTCAAGTAATATTTACGAGTTTGCCACCACACACACCCTCGACCTCCCCTTTCTTCTTCCCCAAACCCTCGCCCGCGCCGCCCCTGTTCGCGCGCCACCGCCGCCACGGCCACGCCTGGCCGCCGATCGACGCCGCCCAGCCAGGCCACGGCGTCACCCTACCGCCCCGACCAGGTCCGGCCCCCATCGGACCGCCGCGACGCGGGGAAGCCACGTCGCGACGCCGCGCTCGCGTTGTGCTTCGCGTTGCCGATTCTGCCGCCGGCGACCGTCGCCGCCGTGATCCAGTGGTCACCTCGACGTCTTCGACCAACCCACGACCGTCCCCGACCGGAACGGAGGCCAGCGCCGCCCATCCCGGCCGGATCGAGTCACCCACCGCCGCCACCACTGTTTTGACCATTTTCCGGCGAGCTGCCAACTCCGTCGACCATGTTGAGGCCATAGATGAGTCGGGCTCGCCGAGCCGGTTCCGAGGGTACCCAACACGACCCCTTTCCGACCAGTAGACGCCGCCGGCGATTGTTGCCGGAAAACCACCGGAAGTCGCCGGAAAACCGCTAGCAGCTGCCGGAAAACCGCCGGAAAAATCGGAATTTCTGGAATTTGCCAGAATTCATCGGATCTTCCGTGGGGCTCACCCAGTGGTGCCCGATCGAGCTTCGGACGCCGATGAGCGCCGAATTTGAGCTCCGAGACGCGCGACGGAACCCTAGCCGTCGCCGATTGCCGACGACGTGAGGTATAATTACCTCCGATTGATTTATTTAAAATTGATGATAATTGTTAGCATAGCATGCTAGGGTTGATTAATTATCATGATAAATGTCAGATTATGAATGAAGTTACATGATGTGATTGATAGTTCATGGAGGTTAAGTGATCTAATGAAGTAAGTAAGTTGAGCATGCTAATCGAGTAATGTAACTTAGGAAAAATACAATAAAATTGGTAGGAATAGGATGAGTTAGAATTATTTTCATATTATGATTATTGATTGCGGTGTGATGGTCATGTCGGATTTGATGCATCATTTAGTTAGCGGGCGTTAGTATTTAGTTTTGATGTGTAGGTACGGAGTATGAGCTCGCCGCCTAGGCGCGATGACACGCTTGGAGCTTCTACCAGGTCCGTTTAGGACTCGTCTGTTTTACGTCTTTCTATTGTATGTTTAATTTATTACCTGCAGGACGGGTTAAGTGGCGTTTTATTGGATCCCACTTAACTCGGGCCATTTAACCGAACATTTTCCGGATTAATAACCCCTCGAGGATGAGATCCCTCGAGGATGATTTCGAAACCAAGATCCACCACAAGTTGCCTTCGGGCCTATTATATAAATCCCTACCCAGTCCTATATATATGTAGTTTTTCGCGTTTTCAGTGAGACGAGAGATGGAGAAATCGACTGCACGTACCATGCAGAGGATGCCGTGACAGTCAAAGCGGGCTCTGGATTAGTGCCAGCGGACTGTTCCATTCCCGAGGGATCCTGACAACTCCGCGTTTGAGTTCCTCACACCCGGAGAACGTGGAGGTTTACGGGTACTGTTTAGTACAGCGCATGTCCGGACTTGTGGTTCAAAGGGTACTAAAGGCGACTGCCTGAGAGTACTCGGCCTTCGTGCTCAAGGCCAGGAGAAATATGGAGGTAAGGAGAGGGCTTAGGATAAAGTTTCACGAGAAGTACTGAAAATGAAGTGCTGAGAGTAGCACAGTACCAGCAGCAGTAAGTTCGGGATGCTACCGGGTCTGCAGCCCAGTGGCTCCTCAGTAGTGCCCTTCAGAGTGTTCTTGAGGAAGTATATGTTTTCTTTCAGATGAGAGTTTGCTCTCATAGCCAGTTTGTTATAGTTATTTTATTTTCCGGACCAGTAACGCTTGTTACTGACGTTTTTCTTATATATATGTAGGTGATAAGCACGAGATGGATGAGCCAGCTTGGACGGAGGAGCAATGAGGTCTTGTGCACACACATGTTAGATTTCTGAATGTTTAATATTGTATCATTATGTTATTATTTTGTGAGTGACATGATTAAATGTTTGATGCATGACAATGACATGAAATGAAATGATCAGAGTAGCGCAGCAAAAGTAGTGGGTTAGGACCCAAAGTTCAGAGAATGATGAATATAATAGATTAGAAGTATGTGTGAATGCTATCGTTGCTATACGTATATATGTTTGAATATACGTTTTTGACAGGGTGGCCCCTAATTACATTTTTAGGGGAAATTCTGTCCCTTTTATTTTATAATTTTTACTAATTTTGATTGTAATTGTGTTGGTGTGAAGTTTAGGTTGCATGTCATCCATGTAGTATCATGTTAGGGTTTTATGAATTTATCCATGCATGACAAGTCGTATCTACATCTTAAGACGCCGAGATTGGATCCGTATGAGTTAGGTTCGGGTTAGCCAACCTAACCGGGGCCCTGTAACATGCCGGTTCGGTTCACGAGCGTGAACCGGATTTGGGGTGTTACACTTCTAATTTGATTTCTATACTCTATCATGTTTGGTTTTAACAGGTAAGCATATGTATCGAGTGTTATCGTATTCTACTTCACACGGGCCATTTAGTAGCATGAATTTCTAGATTGATAACCTTTAAGGATGAGATCCTTCGAGTTTATTTTTGAAAACTTAGATCCAGATCATAATGCCTTTGGGCCTACTATATTATAATGTCTACCCGAGCCTATGTACATTAAGTTTTCTTTAGTTTTCAGTAAGATGTGAGATAAGGCGAAACTAACAACGCCATACGAGCGGGCAAGTGCCAGTCGAAGCGGGTTATAGATTGGTGAGTAGGTCATTCTATTCTCGAGGGATCTGACAACTCCACCTTTGAATTCTTCAAACCCGGAGAAGTCTAGATGATTACAAGTATTGTAATGCATCGCATGTATCGACTTGTGGCTTCAAAGGGCACTGAAGGAGCATACTTGTGAGTACGCGGCTTTTGTGCTGTATGCTAGGAGTGATATGAAAGATATAGAGCGCTGAAGGAATAGAAATTGATTTTTCCTATGCAATGGATAGTTTTAAAGTTGCCAATAAATGAAATGAGATAAAATGGGATGCTGTCGAGCAGGAGGCTAATGGCTCTTAATTAACGCCCTTATGAGAGTTTCTTTGAGAAGTATAAGAATTATTTCTTTTAACTGGAGAGTTAGCTCTCCGGTGCTAGATTGTTATTACTTATTTCTGGACTAGTAACGCTTGATTATTAACGTTTTTTCTCTATGTAGGTAAGAATCTCAAGGATTGAGCGCTATTGGGACTGCGAAAGAATAATGATATAATACGCACACATGTACCTTCTATATAGAATTGATATGGTTGAATGATGAATTGTTTTGGATGATGCGAATTGAATGTTATTTATGTGAATTGATAAAATGTTTTGTATGAGATTAAAAATTGTGAATAAAACGAACAGGTTAAGTAATAGAGTCTAGATTCGGCGCAGAAGATAAGAAATGAGTCAATTAGAAATGTTGAAAGAAAACATCATGTTTATGATATGTTTTTCCACTATATATATATATATATATATATATATATTTGTTATTAATATGGTAGTCTTTATTGCACTTTTAGGAGAGACTGTGTCCGTTTTATTTTAAAAATAATTATTTTCTTTGAACTTTCACGTGTTTGTTTTATTTTGCATATGATTATATATTATAGCATCCATTTACAATAATGTTAGAATCTAAGCTTCTCATTTATGTATTGTATGTCTCTATCACCATCTTGAGACGCTGAAGCTAAATTCAAGTTAGCTTAACCGAATCAAGTAGATTAACGAACGTTTTGGTTGCAAGTAACATTTCCGGTTTGGTTTACGAATGAACCGAAATAAGGTGTTATAGCGTACCACTTTTAAATCTAGTATTATTTAAGCTTTTGTATCATTTTCATCGGTATTCGTTTTTTAATATGAAATATGAATAACAATTATTCATTTAGAAAATCTTAGATCAGACTTAGACTCATTCAAAATTGTGCATTGTGCATGGTCCGAATGTAAGAAATCACTGCTTTTGATGTCATGCAAAAACCAGAAACAAAAAAGAAAGAAAAAAAAGATCAACTCAACAAACTTTGGGCTTCAACATGAATATAATTTTTTTCCCTAACAAATACAAGCAGCAAATATTTTGTGAACATAAATAGGAGAAAAAAAGATCAACTCAACAAACTTTGGGCTTCAACATGAATATAATTTTTTCCCTAACAAATACAAGCAGCAAATATTTTGTGAACATAAATAGGAGAAAATGTGACGTATTACCCAACGACCATGAACCTCTTTCCGTCCAACGTGAATAATCATGTCAAAGAGGTGGGAATGGGAAGTCATGGAAAGTGAGGTCTCATTTCCAATCCAAATCATTTGTCACTATCGCTGTTTTCCCGTTCATATAGTGCCTGCCCTTGAACTGATCTTGCCCACACTCGATAGGAAAGCTTCCCAATCTATCCATTGATTTTAAGCTTGTTTGCTTGGTAAAAACAAAGTGTGTCCAAAGCCGGACATGCATTTTGATGGAGTTATTACCACCGGGGACAATGCTATGTTGACCGCTTTGCCAATCATGGAAGAGCTCGAATAGGTGGTTGTTCGTCATGTTCTATCAATTTATTAAAGCTGATGTTCTTCATGATGTTTATTAATGTTCTGAAACCAATTTTTTGTCAACACACATACATAAGACTCTTCTTTTCCATTCCAATGAAGATGATAGCATCGAAGTTTGATGAATTTTTACCTATTAGCCTTTGTAATACGATATATAAGATCATACCAAAACTTCTCTCTAATAGTTGATATTGGTCCTTCGTATATTTGTGGGAGGTAATCGGAGTGCTTTTGTTTTTGGCTACTACATTGAAGATAGTATTATTATTGTAAATGAATGAATCTAGTACATTATATTTTATAAACAAAAGAGGCATTGGGCTGCAGTAAAAATTAATATGTCAAAGGCTTATGATATAATAAAGTGGGATTACCTTTGTCAAGTGTCTATTGCACTTGGCTTTTCTCAGAATTGATACTATCTGTTTCCTAAGTTGTTTTTCCTGTGTGTCATTCTCGGTGCTACTTAATACATATTGGTCTTACGGGATGTTGAAAGCAAGTAATGGCCGTCGCCAAGGAGACCCTTTATCTCCTTATTTATTTACCTTGGGTATGGAAGGTTTATCTCGTGTGGTTTCTTATGCCATGGACAAAGTCTTACTAGATGGTATGACAACTTGCTCCTTCTACATATATCACATTTACTTTTGCATATTGTGGCCAGAGCTCTAGTTTTTCAGAGGCTAAACTTTCGAATTATAGTTCTAACTTTTGTACTAGCTTCTATATTGTAACGTATTTAAGTTGCCTTGAAAAAAAAAGCATACTACTAAAGTATGCATATTTCTTAGAATAGATGTTTGGTTTTGCTTAATCTTCATCCTTTCTTACATCAATTTGGAATCGGGGATTGCTGCCAAATACTATAATTTAATTTTCTGAACATGGTAATTTCATTTTGTTGTCTCCCATTTATTTTTGAATTGGAAAATTTTCACCGTTACCAACAAATTCATAGTTAGGGTCATCCAATATCATTAGATTAAACTCAACTTGGTTTGGTACTTGTCCATCCAATCAAAAAACATTCTTCTAACTACTAGAATGCAAATGAAGCATGCTTGTGCTTGTATATGCTAGAGTTGATTGTCGAAGCTCTCTATTTGGTTTATAAAACTTTTATAATTTGCATTTGTTTGTTTTTTATCTATCCTCTTACATTGAAGTGGTGGAATTTATTTTACTCTCATTGTGTTTTAGCCTTTCGTTCGTGGTAATTCGCCCCACAATAATATTATGGGCCCACTAATATTTGTCTAATTTAAAATTATTATTATTATTATTATTATTGTTATTATTATTATTTATTATTAAGAAAATATTCAAGTACAATTTTACAAAAATTAGAATTTTTAAATATATTAATAAATTTTAATATATTTATAATTATACTGCTCAAAAAATATTTGTAATTATATATATATATATATATATATATATATTATTATTATTATAGGAAAGCATTAGAGCATAATTCTACCTAAATTAGAAATTTAATAATTATATTACTCTAATTAAATTTATTATTTAATATACATTCTTTTTTAAAGATTTTTATAGATTTTGTTTATTTATATATTGTTATCTATTATTAAAAAACTATAATTTTATCTTAATGAAAATTTAAATTACTTTTACTATCTACGTGTAACTATGTTTTTTGCTAAATTAAATAAATATTCATTATTTTTATGAAAAATAATATAGTAATATTTCTTTAAAATTAATTATATATATTCTTGATACGTATTATATTAATAAATTTTAAATGTATCTCGCATGGCATAGGTCTATGGCTAGCTTGACTAATAGCTAGGTGATATACAATTTGTTAGAATCTCGTTGCACTATTTTCCTGTTAATTTATAAATCCAATAATCCTCTTATTTTCACTCAAACAATTCAACAATCCCACTAGAATAACTTTGTACGTTTTTTCCTGTAATTTAATCGTGGCAATAAATTAATTAATTAAAAAACTTCTTTGGGGGAAAAAATTGATTAAAAGAATTTGATCAGCACTTCTAATTGTCCATCACTTCTCTCAGCACAAGGTATTAAAAATATTAATTAGCAGATACTATTAACACAAAAGCGACGAACTTCCATGTTTTGTCATAAAATATAAATTTTATCGACTCATGATGTCTCACACGCACTTCGAAATTGACAATCTTACATAATTTCAATTAATTATTTTCTACTGCATATAATAGAAAAAAGTAATTATAATTTCCAAACTTTTATAACCTAATATATATCTACTTTTCTAATTAATATTTTCTTAATAAAAATGTATAAAGTTATAAAATACTGATAACGACACTTTACATGTAACGAGAAAAGATGATTCGTAAAAACCATTTGAGTTCCTCATAAAAAAAGGTAAAATTTAGTTCTTAA
Source organism: Piper betle (assembly GCA_033002965.1). Classification (NCBI taxonomy): domain Eukaryota; kingdom Viridiplantae; phylum Streptophyta; class Magnoliopsida; order Piperales; family Piperaceae; genus Piper; species Piper betle. The sequence goes on along the minus strand of JAURVB010013190.1, from coordinate 88,772 downwards.
TAAAGTTAATATTTGCTTCAAATGGATATATTTTTGGTACTATTTATGTAGTACGTGTCATAATTCCTTTTATAAAATCACCTTTGTGCTAGTACTTTAAAAAAATAAATATTCATGATGTGTGGATTTAGAAGAGCTCCTTTTCTCTTTTTTTACTGATTTTCCTGATATATATGATATATCTACTTTTCTAATGGGTTGTGACCGAGTATCGAAACTAATATTTACTTTGGGTTTCATGGGCCCGGCCCATTATTCGCGAGGCCCAATTTGGTATTTTTCTTCTTTTATCTTAACATGGGCTTCTCCCAAGTTGTATAATTATCATTTTTGTTAAAAAAAAACTTCGACTCAGTCTTATTATCCGTTTTAGTACATGACTTAACCATATCGCTACTTTAACAATTTCAGTATTGTAGAATTTCTCTCGAACAAAAACTAGCCAAAGATTTGCACAATATACCAGTTACATATTTTCTCTTCGGAAGTTGATGAACAAAGTTGTATATTGATTGATCTAGTGCACCAATTTCGATCCACATGAGTTTAAGATAGAACATGAATTAGATATAGATTGGCAGGTAAATTGATACACATTCAGAGCCTGGACAAAGAGTTTTATCGTTCACAACGAACAAAATGCCCGTATCTTCTTTCCTGCAAAACAAATAATGTTTTAAACCCTGTTGAGTTCAGAATTGAGATCCTTTATTTCTATCCATGCAAGGGATCTGATTTGAAAGTTTGAACTGGAATGCATGGTCATTCAACTGGGCTTTGGGTTCTAATTAAGTGCCTCTGATGACCATCTTAAAACTATTATTTCAATAGGAAGGCTTTAATGAGAGTTGATCTTTTATAAGTAGGCAACACATTAGGCCTACTACTTGCAAATTGTAACAGCAGTGTTTTTTTTTTTTGCAGTGTTATTATTATTATTTGCAGAATATTAATTGAAAAGCATAGAGAACATATAAACTGATCAAGAGTTTCAAACATTCCTCCTTTCTTAAACAAACAAAAGTATTTGCCTAGAGATTTGAGCAGCTTAATTGTTATGACTTCTACAACAAAAAGCATGCATGTAGGCTGTAGCTACTGGAGCATATATCTCAGGAATTGAGAAAAGACATCTAATAAAAAAATTTTAATATATGGCCATGCCGCCTCCAACCTGTATTTATGTTGGCTTTCCTCCTAACACCTTGATTTTTAGTTTGCTTCACACCCATGCTGAGAAGTCTCAAATGATAGAGATGGCCTCTTATGAAAATACCAAACATTTTCCAACTATTAACAAACAAAAGTGATGTCAGAAGGAACATAAAATATCACACATATTTATAATACCCAAATCAAGAGGACCTCAAGTCACCATGCTCACGAGGCAATCCAATACTTTGCCATTAATTTTAATGTGACCACCATGTGGAAGTTTGTATAAAATAATGAGAATAGAAAGCGTTGATAATCCAGTCTCGTATTTATTTCAACAACAATTGACAAGAAGGGATGCAGACAAATGAATAATCACTATTTTAACTCAAAATGTTGAAAGAATAATGAAGGTTCCTTGGGTATTGAGACTTGGAAGGTGCATAAAACAATGTAGAAAACAAATTTAATGGCGTGACACGGGAGGCAAATAATAAGGACGAGAAAAGAGTATTTAGTAATGATCCATGGGGCCTGTACAATAGGAGAGGAGAAAATTTTATATTTATTTGACATTAAAAAATGTAGGAAAAAATAGTGTTTTCAATATAGAATAGATGGCCCTGATCAAGCATTTTCTAGTAAGTTTGTTTTCTCTTGTCCTTTACGTACTTCGGCTCTAGCTTGTGCGTTGCTTTGTAATTTAGCCTTCTCAGACAAGCTGCCGTCCCTCGTAAAGTTTTACGAATAAAGAAAAAGGATCTTCATGCAGCTCTTTGGTCACTAGTGGGATTTCATTTTCCTTTTCATATGAAAATCTTTCAATCCCTGTAGTAGTTAGAATAATGTTTGCACTAGTAGAATGAGATCTAGCTAGCTATTTCATTCAGTCATTTTTATGTATAGGTTGTTCTTGTGTATGTTATCGTAAAAAAATAATGCAGAGAAAACCCTGCTGAGCATTTCCTTATTTTCATACATAGGCGGTTCTCGTTTATATATAATGAAGAAATGAAATAGAAAACATTAAATTTGTGGGCACTTGTTAAAAACTTAAAAAGCCATGAATTTTAGTTATGTAATTGCTTTTTGATATACATACATACATACATACATACGAAATAGCTACTAATTAACTAGAAACGACCAACTGAAAGTTTCAACTGAAGAATTATGAGAGCATGAAGCAATAAGTGTGAGATAGTAATGTAAGCACATAGCTTGCTTTCATAAGGAAGGAGAGAAAACTGCATAATTGTGGCTCAGGAATCAGCTAAAAGATAAGGCAGAAAGTGATGCCAGCAAATAAACAGGGCTCGTCAATTGGTGGTACAATATTGGCCTGGGGCCATATTTCGTCAGGACTTGATCAAAAGTTAATAAGGAAGCGAGTTTGTACCACAAATTATTGAAGACCAAGTATATATATTGCAATGAAGTTTATGATTTTTTATGTAAACTGCAATATATTGGCCTGTGTAGCTTTGAATGTTCTTGGCCGGTGGAAGCCTTTGTTTTGGGTGGCAAAATTAATTCTTTGATCGCAATAACGTTCCAACAATTTAACGTCAATATCCTATTATGACATCCTATAATGGGTTTTGTTACACTTACAACCTTTATAGCTACAAGGTTGTAAGATCTATAACTATTATGATACCTTATTAAGTTTTACATTATTTACCCAATTGCCGAACAGCCCGAACTGTCAGGAATGCTTGTATAAGATTTACAGTAAAAAGTTTTGAGAGAAAAGCATCAATGGGAAAGGTGTTGAGAAAGATTGTGGCTTAGTATCCTGATATTAGTTGTCTTACATTCGAGAAAAGCTGAAAGTTGACAGTCACTAGCTAAGTTTCTGTAGCAGTCATTGTTGGTCATCTGTAGCAATCCGTGGATGAAGGTTTTCATTCTAGTTTTGTCCTTTAATATATGCCCTCAAGTGACACTGTTCTCACATGATTCCATCACTCAACTCAAATTAACACCCATTGCATATTAGAACCAGAAGACTTCAATCCCTACTTGGTTAATGGTTTAAACTAAGCACCAAAATTAAATGAACAATGTGTATTGAATTTGGAGGTGGCGATAGACGATAAGAATGGGATCAACTTGTCAATGCTAGTGGCACCACCTTTAACTGTCGTTTAGCATTGAAGGTTTCTCATTTTCTTGTGTCTTCTGCTCTCACCCATGACCCACCTCACCAATCTGTCCTCACTGCTGACTCAATAATTTGGCGAAGATGTGCCATGGCTGCATCACTGATTCACTATTGGGATAGATCGAGAGTCAAGTCATCACTGTATTTTAATGCCGAACGTCCCCTTTGGTCTGTACTGTTGATTGAGTGGCAGATAACAAGATGCTTTGCTTCCTTGCTTGCTTGCCTCTTGATGCAGACGATGTTTGTTGAAATGGTTCAAAATATGGATGCTGTACGTCAATGGAGACCAGCACAGGGCTTGAATCACAAATGTGTAACAGCCTAAAAATTATTGATACTTTTTAGTATATGAAACCTGTTTTCGAATAGTTAACTTTTAGATAGTCTGGCCTTTTCTCATTCTCACCGAATAATAAGCTGATTAATTATAATTATGGCATCACAAGTCTGGACTTAATTATGACTTGGTTTAAATTAATAAGTCTTGTAATTGATTTCATTTGACCCTCCAGTCAAGTTAAAAAATATATAAAAATAGCATTGTCTAATGCTTTAGCTCACTTGAGGGTATTTAAAGTTAATACCATAAAAAATTCTCCAGCAATTAAGTTTAATAATATAAACATAAATTTTTGTTCATTTCCTAGTAGTTTTCATCTGTTGAATATCAAATATTTTATTTGATATTAATAATTCTGTGTTTACTTAAAATCAACATTGACTCTACTATCCTTCATAAATAAGAGTTAATTGTCAATTTGAATCCCGAGTTTTTAAATAGAGAAAAAAATAAATTTATATAAGCTACATATCTATTGTAGACATTTTTTAGTTAATTCTACATAACGAGGTTTATATATATAAAAAAAAGGTTGAATGCCTAAGTAAGAGGTTGATTTTTTTGTTTACATCAATATGACCTATTTTTAGTTTTTTAAAAGATAAATTATTTTAAAGGCATTTTCAAATTAATTTTTATTATCATTACTAATTTGATAATTAAGATGAAAGGTTTACAAGGATTTAATTGAGGTGAAAATTTATAATTATCCTTATTATTTATTTTGATATTTATCTGTGAATTTTGAGTAGTGTAACCTATTAAATTGATTTAAATAAGTTAAATGAGTTGTAACTTATATATATATATATATATATATTATATATATATATATATAAAGGTTCTTTTAAATAATAGGTAATTAAACATCATCTCATAATTAAAATTTAAACAATTTTAATTAGATTGGAGAAGGTGATGATATTGATTGATGACGACAAAATTCAAAATATTCGCTGCCCCTTTCTACCTTTAACATTTTTGCAAAATTGTCTTTAGATTTATAAGTAAATTGACAATAAAATCAATTTTTTACTATTGTTACATTTACGATAAATTGTTCATGCTTGAACAACGTAAATTTTCACGCGAGTCAATCTGGTAGCTTGAAGGAAAGAAATACTTGCATCATGCAATGCACATGTAAGGTTTAGCAAACAATTTCCAAACTTTCAAGCACCAATAGTTTATAAGAAGGAAGCTTTGAATACCAGAAATGGAGATCTATCTCTACCTACAGATGTATATATATGTATATATCTCCTGCACCCTGCAGTGTTATATTTCTGCAACCCAGTAAGTTGCATGACCTTTTGCAGCAGAGCAGGCAAACAGGTTAATCAAAACTACCGGATCAGGAGACCAATGATCTTCTCAAAGCTTGGTAGAAAACCAGGAAATTGAAGAGACTATACAGACTAAGGAAAGAAATTTAATGGGATATGTATACACAACTTTTAATCTCTTTCTGAAAAAAAGTAACACAATCTCTTTTAGAAGGGTGCCTAGCAGCTTATTTAATAATTTACCAAGAGTTTCTCGTTGTCAGCTGATTGTAGTTCCTTGGAATTGCAACCTCCTCCATATATGAGGAGTGGTATCTTTCATCGGCGAATGAAATTCAAGTCATTTTCTTTTCTGCTTCTCTCAAGTACAAATCCATACAAGGGCCTCCTTTTTGTGCTTCTCCCAATGTTTCTATTCTAATGCTTCCCAGTCCCACCTGATTTAAACTATGTATCACATATGATTGCTAGCTCTTTGGTTAGATTTAAATAATTATAAAGGACAACATATACATACCCTTTCAATAGTAAAAGGCTGGTGGCAATTTTCTTCCCCAAACAATGGGAGAGAACAAATAAAAGAGACATGTATAAAAATTAGCAATTGGTTGCAACCATCTTTCTAAAGCCAATTAACTCCTCCACTTAATTAATTGTCTTGTCCCACTGGTTTTAAATAAAATCATAACAAGTACGTATTCCTCCTACTCAAAAAAAATCTTTAGACGTTCAATTCTTTAGAATGAGTGAAAATGGAAAGGAGAGCGACCATCAAGCTAGGGATCAAGGACCACCTCTGGACAAGTCATGTAATGTAGGAAAGAGTATTATAAGGTGATGAACCAATGTCTCCTTTCAAAATTTAATCATTCATTCTAAGCAATAAAGCCAATAAAACAGCACTAAAAGTTGTGGACTTCTCATTATTATCCGGGACTTCTTACAATTTGGAGCCTTGACGTTTAAATCAATCATATATTTGCTGCTCAAGAAATTGGCTGAAAGGTAAAAGGGAGAATAATGCCAGTACGCTATAGATTCCTCACGTCGAAGAAAAGCTACATGCGACGACAATTTGCAGAGGTTTTGGTAAAATAGAACATATATACGTAGTGTTAGGGGGCATGGATTTAAAATAAGCTTTATAGGGCACTCTTATTCTAAGTTTTATTTTCTTAATTTAAAATCTAACTTAAAGAATAAGGTTTTTCATTACCCTATATACAAATCATTAACATCATTCGTTTATGATTGATGTGATATTAATTCAATAATTTTCCCCCTAACACATTATATCGAATTATCTTCCCTTCACATATATTAGGTTCATATATTATAATAAAGTTTCAGAAGACTTCAATTCACGCTGTTTGTCACACATGCTAGTTCCACATATTATAGTAAAATTTCAAGAAATTCCAATTTAAGCTTGTTGATAAGGCAAATTGAGGCAACACCAAAAGCAACATTAAAACAAATCAGACTTTAATATTACTGTTGGCCTTATGGGCTTTTAAAAAGGATTTAAAAGGAAATTAAAATAGGTTTTATAAGCCTCTTTTAATCTAAAAAATAACTCTAAGAATAAAATTTTCTCATTAGCGTATATATAAGTTATTAACACCATTCACGACTGATGTGAGATTAACCCGGCACATAAATAATGCAAAGTCATGTGTGCTTTAGATGCTAATAATATTCAATCGAGTTTGTAAGCAAGAAAAGAAAGTGGTTGGAACAGAGAAGAAAAGGTGATATATTTTTGCTTATGGACAATAGAGGAGCAAGCCATGGACGGAGAGCTTCAGCCGTGAGCAGTACGCACCTGTGACTTTCTCTGAGGCCATGGCCATTGTGGGGTCGATTGGGTTTAAAGAATGCCCGATTACATACGCCATTCATTTCTACTAAAAGCCAAGATGGACCACAATCGCACACATACTGTTGCAATGTAATTGTTAGGGACGTCGAATTTTTTATTAAGCTAAAAGTTTTCACTATCTATTTGTAAGAATTTCTTCCGAGGTAGATGTAGGGCGTAATGATTGCACGTTAACTCTAAATATTTATCAATTCAGTACTTATTGATCAGTGATCACTCTCGCAAGAAATTACGCAATTTTTTTTCACTCTCTTATTAAGGTCAATCATATTACAAGAGCCAAGTACTCTTAAATATAGTTTGCTACAAATATAGGATTTACAAATCTTTTAATAATATAAATAGTGATAAAATTAGCTTCCACTTAATTAGTGGTTTTTCTTATATATATCCCACACTTTTAATATGAGTCACTAAATCATAGGAATGAACAAAATTAATCTTTTCAAAAAATAGTCATTTGAACGGGAATTTAAAAGTTATGATGATTTTAGTCAAAATTACTTAATAAATAATACTAAAGAAATAATAATAGTTTTAAATTATTAAACAAAATAACATTAAGATAATTAAATGGCATGCTTAATTATAAATATTACATTTTGGTATTTTTAAATAAAAAAAGAGTGGGCACAAAGCATCCACAACCCGTAGGCTCTTGACTTGTAGTTACATAAAGTCATTTACTTTTGCGAAAATGAACAAATTCACAAATGCTACGCCGGGGAACTTGCAAAATTTAGACACTTATAATTCTAGAAAAATTCAAGTCGTTTGGAATTAGTTTAGAATCAATTAGGCTCATGAAGCAAACATGTTTCCCATCATTATCTTGTCCATTAATTTTTCGGACCTTACAATTTTATTTTAAGCCTCAAATTAAGTTAATCCTGACTGCTTAATTAAAAATATTGCTAAAAATGCTTCCACTTATAACCTGAGTCTATTGCTTTGATTTATTATTATTTTACTTTTGATTGTGCTAGTTAAACGCATGTGATTATTGCTCAAAAAATCTTCATTTTCTGTCTATATATATATATATACATGAGATTATAAGTGAGATTAACCTTCGTTGCCTAAAGAAGGGCAATGATTATAAAAGGGATAAGAGGGGAGGGGAGTTTAATATGCATTTAATTGGGATTAGTTGGGAAAGAGGGGACCATCTACCCTTGGTCGTCGCCAGCCTCGATTTTGGGTGCATTTTCATTACCATCTTCTCCCTCTATCACACACTTCTCCCTCTCCACCCTTCTCTCTTCCTGCCATCTCTTACCTTCTGAACTGTCCAGGACAGGTACTTCCTCACAGGTAATAAGAACTCGCAGTTCAGACACACAGCTTGGGGATTCCCACCCTATTGTAGAGTAACTGCATGTTCCACTTTTTTCACTGATCTGTAGTTTAATTTGTAAACGCTTGTTCTTTTTTGGGTATTTATTACCAAAGGTTTAATTGGTCACTGTTTGTCATATGACTGTTGGATTTACAAGACATGGAGAATTTTATGATCAACCCAGATGATCTGATCAAGAGGTTGGTCTTCTTCTGATCATAGTAGCAGCTCTGGAGGGAGCAGCTACAAGGTTTGTGTACATGGTTGTCATCTCGTTCAATTGCAATTGATGTGTGGTTGTGATTTGTTCTTGAGATGGATTCTTGGGTTTGCAGGGAGGTTCATATACTACGATGGAAAGCGAGCTGCGCGATGATCAGAAGCTCAAAGGTCAGACAGGCCAAAGCTTCTACTACTCTGACTTGTCCATAGCCCACTTCGATAACCAGATGCAGGACTTCGAGGCTCAAGTTGGGGAGGTCTTCCACCCTTCTCCACACATGGAAGCTCTAGCTACGCAATGGCACGGCAACCCACATAGGGACCAAAGCTCGCCTTCTTCCTCGAAGACAATGACTATGCAGTCAGGATACCCAAAGCCGGCCGGGTTCCCACCGCCGGCTGGGGGCCTTGTCGTTGCACCACCGGACTCGGCCTGGTTGGTGGATGATTCTTCTCTGAGGTACATGATCCCATGCGAGCCGGCGAAGGGGAGGCCGAGCCAAGGGTTGTCACTCTCTCTTTGTCCCGACAAGCCTTCCCAGATAGGAATCCAATCGTTTGAGCTCCGGCAACCGAACCATGGTCAAGTTTCATCTGGTTTTCGAGATGGGTATCCGGCCAAAGCTTGGGACTTGTATCCTCAACAAGTGCTTTTGCAAGAGGAGAGATCATCGGTGCAGTTGACAAGCTCCAAGTTCATGGCTCCAGCACAGGAGCTTTTGAACGAGTTTTGTAGCTTAGAATCTGTGCAAACTGAGAAAAGCATGAAGCATGAGAGGAGCAATCGGTGGGAGGCCACCCAAAGTCTTTGCTCTTTGGATCTACTTGAGCTGCAGAAGAGAAATATAAAGCTCATTTCAATGCTTGATGAGGTCTGTTTTTTTTTCTCCCTTGTCTCATTTCATTTGCATTTTTTATCTTTTCTACACTTCATAGAAGCTAAGGTGGCTTAGAAAAGCTTCTTTCTTTATCTCTACTTTGAGCCATTTTTTGTGGCTTTCTGCTTCCTATGTCACAGAACAGATCGTTGTTTGCTTCAAAGTTCATTAGGTTCCAACTTTTACCGGAACTTCTGAGCTCTCCGATATTGGAATTGAGGCTTGGACCTAATTGAGAGACCGCAGGCCTTCCATTAATGATATCCAGGGACGAGAAGCGACAGCTTGACCATTCGGGGCGGTTCACTCACTTTTGGAAACCTTTATTCCCTTTTCAATGGCTAGCAAACTCCAGTTTTCACACACCATCATGTCCCCCGGCACTGTAAATTTTCTTTCACTAAATGATGAAATACAAAGAATAACCTCTTCCCATGGTCATCCATTCAATCCCCTTTCCACCCATCCAAGAGAAAAAGGGAAAGAAGAGCACCCAACTTTATCTCATCAAGAACAACCACCGAAAAAAAAAGAGTTACTCTAGCGTACTCGTACTGTCAAAGACATCAATTCCTCCTCGACAAGCAGTACCAGGTTGGTCTGGCGTTGGCTGGTCCAGTTTTGTTTTGACAAAACCCGCCGCCCACAATGGTACTATGATCCCATAATACTCCTAATAGCTGCTACATCGGCCCTCTGTGTCGGTTATCATAGTAATTTCTCTCCAATTTTTTTCCAGAACCTGATTTGTCCACATCAGTCTCATGTTGTATTCACTTCAATCCTTTATAAATATATGTTATGTTCAGAACAATTTTGTGCAGACAATATCTTGTTAGCAGGATCGAGTAAATAGTGTGTTATATGTTCTAAAGACTAGAGAGTGGAGACACCCATTTACTTCTACTAAAACATCCTTTTTCGTCCGTTAAGATTTGATGACATAGCCATACCGTGGCTTTATTTTCCTTTCCAAGCTAATTAAGAAAGCACATACATAATTATAGTTAACCTTTGATGAGATGTTTCTATAAAAATATCTTCCTGCAGGTGCATAGGAGATACAGACAATACTGTGATCATATGAGGATGGTTGTGTCATCATTTGAAGCTGTGGCCGGGCCAGGGTCGGCGAGTGTGTACTCTAGATTGGCATCCAAAGCAATGTCAAGGCATTTCAGGAGTCTGAAGGATGGGATTGTTGGCCAGATAAAGGCCACCAAGAAGGCCATGGGGGACAAGGATGCGGTTGCACCAGGGACGTCAAGAGGGGAGACCCCAAGGCTTAAACTGCTCGACCAATCCATCAGACAACAGCGAGCCTTTCAGCAAATGGGGATGGAAACCCATCCATGGCGTCCTCAAAGAGGTCTTCCCGAGAGATCTGTTTCCGTTCTCCGGGCATGGCTCTTTGAGCATTTCCTTCACCCGTAAGGCCTCTGATCGATCTTTCTCATTTGATCTCCATCCACGCATATTTTGCAATAGTTTTAACTTTTATTTTGAAATCATTCAGCTATCTAAAATTTACCCCAAGAATGCGTTCAAATATCATGGTAAAATGTTTTCCTATCTTCTTTTTTTTTTTTGCCCCGAACACATTGGCCCTTTATCTCTCCTAATGCAATAGGTGTATAGTCGTTGTTTGTATGTGCAGGCAATGAAATTTACAAAATTTCATATATAAAAAATGTAGAATAAGCTTTCATCTGGCAATTCCTAGAAGTCATAACAAGTTCTTGCCCACAGCTAGAATATATATAGTAGCAGTCCTCTATACTTGATTTATTTCACCGTCCATGCTATCCCTGCATTTTGGCTCATGTGTATGCATTGCTGGGAGCCATTTGTGGCATATACGTGATTCGGTTGTTTGTTATTTGACAAGCATGGAAATAGTTCAAAACAGCATATACATGGTCTTTGCTGAGGCTAATGCCGGCTATAGGCAATAAACATGTGTTTGTTTCCGGCGGCAGCTGATCTACACAATCAAATAAGCAACAGCACATTGTATGGGACGTCATGTATATTCCTTGTTAAATAAATAATATAATTTATTTATTGTCTGCAGGCATTAACCAATCATTACTATTAATATTTTTTCCCAATGCAATTGATTATCTCTTTTCGTTCGGTTGAAATGAGATACAGATATCCAAGCGACGTTGATAAGCACTTATTAGCTCGGCAAACAGGTCTTTCCAGAAGCCAGGCATGTTTATCTCACTAATAGCCCCTGTTTAGCACCATTTGTGATTATAGTAGTCATATATATACTAGCATGAAGAGGAATACTCATATCTTCGATTTGAATATTATTCTTTTCAGGTGTCTAATTGGTTTATAAATGCAAGAGTCCGACTATGGAAGCCAATGGTGGAAGAAATGTACGTAGCCGAAGAAGAGGAAGAAGCTAAAGACATGCATGCAGAAACTGGCCGGCAGGACTCCAACCATAACCCTAACCCTCATATTGATAGTTCCCAGCTTCAACTAGACGATCAGAAGCCTTCCTCCAAAGAGCTCTTGCCACACCATGACTCCGACTCCCTCTCCTCCATTTTCAACAACCCGGAGGGATCAAGAAATAACGAACCCCCAATGCCCATTGAGAGGAAGGATCAGCTGAAGCAGCATGAACAAGACTTCATTAGGCAAGAAGCGTTTGGAGTGGTGGAACACTTGGATTTCTCATCCTACGACAACCCAACTAGGGGTGTGAGCTACACCAACGGTGATGGGGGTGGGCACAGCAATTTTGGAGGCTCAAATGGGGTGTCACTTACACTTGGGTTACAACAGCATGGTGGTGATCAAATGGGTCTCTCCTTCTCCCCAGCGGGTTCTCAGCATACTATTGTCTTCTCAAGATCACAACATGATGAAGATCACTGCCAACCAATTCAATACTCAATCTTGGAAGGACCAGAGACACAGAGCTTGCCTTACAGGAGTTTCATGGGGGCACAGCTGCTGCATGATTTGGCTGGCTAGCTAGACAATGGTTCATGCAGGAGCGTTGCAGGGTTCTCTTAACCTATACATATATACCAACTCAAAAAAGACGAAAAGCCAGGTTAAATGGGGTTAAGATTGAATTGCTAAATCCTATATTGTTTGCAATGTTGTACATTCTTACGTCCCGGTGTAGAGCTTGAAGAGTTGGGCATAAATTCCTCGGCCAAATTGGTATATATAGATATTGCATGCATTGGATATGGTTTGATTTATAAGACGGGCTTTTTTTTTGAGTATTAATGCTGGCGATTAGAAAATGATATCATTCAATTAGATGGTTCTTCTTTATGGAATCTTGGGTACAAAGAAAATAATTAGTTGTAAACTAAGTCTTCTTTTGATGTGAGATCCAATCAACATAAAAGAAATGTACGCATAGATAACTAAGAAGGGGAGTAAATGAAAGAAACTGTGGCAATTTAGGTTACCACCGGTTGTAACTTTGTAAGTAAAAACATGTACGTTCAATATGCCACAAACTAACAATAGATGTGTGCTTTGATATGAATTAAGATGTTAAAAGACCACTAGTTATGGTAGCGTTAAATTTTTTCACTTATATTCGATAAGAAAAAAACTCTCTTTTTAATTATTTTTTATTATATATGGATTAATTATCTATCGGAAGTTATTTACAAATCCTATCAGATTATTAGATGGTTACAAATATACATGATTTGAAAATCTTTTCATAATATCAATATTTATTATTGAAATTGATTAAATAAAAATATTAAAATTTATTTATATAATTAAGTAGGCGCATTGATATATCAAGCTGTTTTTAAGTACTATAATATTTAAACGAGTTGCCTATAAATATAGTTACCCTTGAATAGAAAAAAGTTTTACGTACAAACCATCTTTAGCACAATGTGCATGTTTTTAGCTAGTTTGTATTTAACGGTGACTAGCTAGTCATAACATCGGAGGAGCTTTCTAATTAAGAGAAAACCATTCACAGAATCAAAATAATTATTCCAAAACGCTCATTCATAAAACACGACAACTCTCGCGCTGTCTTGACTATAACTAAGATAGCCATGTATTCATGTTGATTGGTGAGATGAGAGTCGAGTCACTGAGAACTCCTAGTCTTTTTTTATAATAATTTCTCATTGCAACGTGTAAAAGCTGAGACATATGTTTCCTAATAAACTCACTTAAGAAATGTTATAATTACATCATAAAATTAGTATTTTCAATAATTATTTGATTTAAGTGTCATGAGAGTTCTATAGCTGACACGGAGTTGTAAACAAGCTCATGCTCAATAGGCAATATATTTTCTTAGCGAGAGGAAGACGAAGTCTCGTGTGCCTTAACAACTTCTTGATTTGTTGGAAACACTAGGAGAATGGATTTGTCGTAGCAAAGTGAAATGTATAACTTTTATCTTCCAGAAGTGCATTTACCATTTGAAGATCTCGACCTCTGAATGTCAAAGCTCGCGCAAGTACTCAAACTCAACTTGAAAGACCGGTCGAACTTACACGGGCCTATGAGCAAGTGCTCTAAATAAGTTTATGGGCCTATTATCGGAAGACTTATGCTCTTATATCTAATCGGTATTAACTCTGCAATTAATCAAGCAAAAATTCTGTGCCTTCATTTAAACAAGTGTATTCCTTGAACAGTTATGCCCATCGTACAAGATTACGTGCTAGCTAATCAAACTATGTATATCATTATTATACGAGATCAAATATTAGTTTGGACATTCAAAGACCATCTTCTTCGATTATAAATTACTACGATTTGTGATAAAATTTTCACGACCAGACGTCTTCTTTAACACGAAAATTATAAATGTTCCAATAGAATAAAACATATGTATGATCTGTCGTTTAACCTTACCACCAATAAGGCTGCAGCAAGAAAATGCATTGATGGTATATGCTTGACTTATGACATTCATTTAACTGTTTTAAGGGAGAGTGTTTCCTTTGGAATGTCTGATTCCGTTGTATGTACGGATCCATCCACTGATCCTGTTCCTGTGAGAAATCTAATTGCATTCCCAGGCCTTCAATTAAAAGATAATAAGATTTGTATAAAGAAGCAAAGAAAGCGAATTCGAAGAATGAAAGCATATATACATTTCACCCAGAAAACACCCCACAAGGTGACCATGTGAGCAGAGAAAAGATGAACCCACAAAAAAGGAAAAATATACAGGGAACAAGGACACCAAGAATAAATTGCTTTAATGGAGTCCAGGGCTCTAAAAGCGAGGCCAACCTGCCACCACCTGCGCTCAAATCTCCAAAAACTTGATGCCCTAAAAAAAGTGACCTATAGCTAGTGACCAGTGAGAAGTGAAAGAGGGCGAAGGCCCAAACTCAAAGCCAATGCGGTTGATCTCTTTAACCAAAAACCCCTACTACAGTCCCCATTTCCAAGTATTTACAGCACACACATGTAATTGTCTTTCTTTTTTATTTCCAAGCTCTAGCACAAGGCGGATGAACTATCAACTGTCAATCTCTAAAAATGTGAAATGGACCTTATCAACGGCTTGTGATTGGACAAGAGGATTAGAAGAGTGCGGAGGCCTGTAGAGCTGTAAACTTGTAACTCTGTTATTTATCACCCATATATATATATATATATAATTTATAACACACCCTGCTCACCAATTTTGATGCAAGTGCTGCACACAGTGCTAATGGTGGATGAACTGTCACACTGCAGCGCCTGCCGGGAATCCTGCTCCTCGTGTCCTATCATATCGATCTCTTCTCCTTCCACCGGCCCTGCATACCCAGCCGTCTCAACATCGTACCAGCTGTCCCTCCCCAGTCCCCACCCACCGCCCTTACCCTTTTTTTTTCCTGCTGCTCCGTACCACACCCAGATAAGATGGCGCAAGTGATCATGATCAGATGTGTAGCCATAACTAGTTAATGCCCAGGACATCATCGTAACCGAATTTGAACCAAGAAGGAAATAGTTAACCGATTGGCAAACGTCGAGTCATTTTCACTGGCTGAATTAATTAACTAATTAGTTAATTAAAAGGCCGGGTAAGAGATTAGTTCCCACATTTTGTTTAAGGGCGGACGTCCCCGTATATTTGGACCTCAAATATTAAACTTATTATTGTGCATTTGCCATCAAAATTATATTTTCAGGCATCATTTTTGTTTTATATATTTTTCATCGCATCCAAAACCTGAAGAGCGGATCCAGCCGCATGCATGAACACAAGTATATACAAAAATTATCATTCTTTTCTTCTCCATCTTCTTCATCTGTTTAAACCAAAAAGGGGGTAAAAAAAACTCAGAAAAGTATATACGCTTTCATTTCTCGGCACCATTATGCATGATTGATTGCCACCACCGCCAACGCCGCCGCTACACACCGGCCATGGCCACCTCCAACTCGGAGCTCAACGAGTACTCACCAGCGGTGTAGTAGTCCGGCACGCCGGCGGCCGCCCAGAGCCGCTCGTTGAAGGTCTCCTGCATTTCGCTGGGGACGAAGGGCGTCCGGCAGAGGGGGCAGGTCCGCTGGTCGTGGTCCATCCACTGGTCCAGGCAGCCCCGGTGGAAGATGTGCCGGCAGTTCCGCAGCCGCCGGATCTCCTGACGCCCCTCGAACTCGTAAAGGCACACCGCGCAGCTGTCCGGCCCCTCCCCTCGCCGCCGCCGGCTATCTCGTCGAAGCGGACCACGGGGAGGATCTCGCGGATGAGCATGGCGGAGACGGAGGGGATGAGGTCGCGCCGGGGGTCCGGGAAGGGGTGGCCAGCCGCGGCCGTAGATGCGCCGGAGCCGGCGAGGCCGTCGTCGGGGGCGGCTCCGGCGAGGCGGAGAGCGGCGGCCGCGAGGCGGCGGAGGAGGCCGAGGAGGGTGAGGGCGTAGAGGAGGAGTCGGGGTAAGAAGAGCTCCGAGTAGCCCACGGGGAAGCCCATTGGGCGAGACGCGGCCCGATTGGCTCCGGCCGCGCCGGGTTCGGTGGTCGGTGAGACGCGGGTGAGAGAGAGTGTGATTGGGATCGGGCGGGGAGGAGGCTAGAGGTCTTAGGGTCTTATATATCAGTCGGTGGGCTTACTTTGAATGACGAATATGGTGTTGCGATTGCCTCTTATTTACGTATCTGCCATTTTCTGAGAGCTGAGTGCTGGGGATTGCATCATTTGGTCACCGGCTCACCGCTGATTCAATGCAACGTGGATGATTCCTTTTCTTTTATTACTTACCATTGTTTGTTATTATGTTGCACAGTGTGGTCCCTCTAATGTGGGTCATGTTATGTCTTGGTAATTAGTTGCGTTGCGAGTATGTGATAACCTTAAGAACTTGTGCATCTTCAAAATTTGTAGATGAAACTTGCTTGCACATTGTTCCACAATTTAATTAGAGGGTTCTACAACATATTTAGAATGTAAGGACGGTACTAGCTAGTCAAATATATTTAAGAAATTCGCTAGATTAAGTTGAAACTGACCTAATTAGCCAAGAATGTCTACTATATATATATATATATATATATATATATATATATATGTTTACCTCTAATTTGATGCTTGGAAACCAACTTAACTAGCTAATAACAATAGAGTACCCCGTCATGGATCACAATGTTCACACCAGTCTCTGGCCTCCCATTATTAACACAAGCCTCTCCACAAGGATGAGCAAGCACCAATCCAATATTTTTAAGCGCGCGAGCAACACATGTGGTCTTGTACACATTATGATTATTATTATTATATATAGGTGATATATTCGCGCATCTATGGCGACAGCCGAGAATTATGAGATTAGAACCAGCGTGGCACATCTGGGTACACTCAGGCACGCACAAACTTTGAAGATCAATAGATATATACGAATCATCAATATTGCATGCAGCGAGAATCAGACGAAATCCCCTAATAAACTCGCGTTCTACCAGCTGCCGTAATCAGCCCAAAGTGGGGGGCAGCTTCTGAGAAATATTCATACAGGTAATAATATTTAACATTATCAAATAATAAAAAGACACAGAGGTACGTAGCAGCAATACAAACTAGAAAGGAAAACAGAAGGGTGAGAGTGGAGGGGGGGGCAAAGGGAATCGGAGGAGCAGTAGAAGAAGGTGGTGCACTGCTTTCCTGTCTGCGACCCTGGACAAGACCACCTTGTGTGCCCATATATTTTTATTTTATTTTATTTTATTTTATTTTTATAATATATATGTATATATATTATTAATAATTATATGTATGATGAGGATGATCAAGGGCGGCGCGAATGTCGGTGGGAGGTGGGCCGGGCGACGGTGTCCGGTGGCCGGCGTGGTGGTGGGAAGGGAGGATTGGCGGTCCGCCTGACGGTGTCGGGAGAAGGCCGGACATGGATGGCCCGCGGCGGCCATGGGCTTGGGCTGTTGAACAGTTTGTGAATGGGGATGGGCCCATGGCCTTTTGTCTCCTCTCCTCCTTCATGTGTTTTTTTAATGCAGCGGAGACGGGAATACGTCCTGCCCGCTTGTGGTCCCCCATGAGGTCACAATTAGTTTAACACATAAATTTAATTTAATTTGACCGCTTGTTAGATTGATCATGTTAGAAAGTACATTCTCCACCCACGTTATAAAATAAAAATAAAAATTAGTTATGATTAAGAATATTTTACTTACGTAACTTAAAAATTAGAAAGCATTGGTGTAGAACCTCCTTAAGGCATTTTCCAATTAAAATTTCGATAAGTTTTAAGCAATTTGGCCGACTGTTGTGTGATTAATTGCATTTTTAATAGGCTAGTTGACAAATTTTAGGAAAAAAATTTAATATTTTTTTATGGATTTAAATATTGTCATCCAAGTAACACGTGATTTTATATTTTTTATGAAAATAACGACTTCAAATATTTACAATGTAATGCCTAACTATAATAAATGAATGAATTTTTTCCCCTTAGATTTACTCTAAATAGATTCTGCCCTTACCTTCCTTCTATGTAATTTGGTGCTCCCACCAAATATATTTTCCCTAAAAAGCTGTACTTTTTCGAACAGTATGGATGCACATCTCTAGGTTGAACTCTCTTGATTGCGATTTTTGAAGCCAAAAGATATTATGTCCAGAAGATTGGACCTTTATCTTTTTTCCATCCGAAAATTTTCCTAAACATTCTAATTTTTCCACCCACAAATTTTCATATAAATTTTGATTTTTTTAAAGATCACTCTTCCAATTTATCACTAACAAGTCATTGAAATAATATAATGACTCCCCCCATGTGCAGTATAACAAGCCTAAATTATTTCTTTTAAATTAATTAATTAAATTAAAAATTAACTAGTGCATTTTTACTCATCCCATGAGGTATTTTAAACGTAAGACTTAATTGAGTTTATTATAATCTACTCACATTAAAAAAATTTGTCTTCAAAATTTTTATATTTAGTTAGTTCCAAACTGATTAATTAGCTCATGTCATACTTAGCATGTGGCTTATAATATAGTTTGTGTCCTAATCCACCCTACCATCTAATATTATTCTGGGTTTGTTCTCGTGCCAATCGTAATAACTTGACCCAAATAAAATATAATTTGTCTTAATTTTTTTTAAAAAATTAATTAATCAAGTTGAAAATTAATAGATATATTCTCACTAATATGTTAGGCCTCAACAAATAAGGTACTAGATATAAAACTAAGTTAAAATTTATTTCAAAGAAATAAAAATTTGAAAATATATTGTTTAGATCTATATATCTAGCTTTCAATATCGATTCATTTAATTTTTTTTTAAAAAAACTTATCATGTCTTATTTCTTATGCATGCAGTTTCTCCTTTATGACCTTCCTAATAAATTTAAATTGTGTGATATTTTCATATCAACTTTGAAATTTATTTATTCAATCAATTTTTTGTTAAAAAAAGCTTTTTAACTATTTTTTTAATTATTTTTATTCTTAAATGTTAAAAATAACAAATAACTTTTTATATATTTTCCTTTTAAATTTATAAAATTTGTTCTAACCAAGTTTTAAAAAATACTATTTTTTGGCAGTAGTGTTATTAAATTATTTTTATTCAATTTTGTCTGAAAACCTTTAATAATCTCTCATTTTTTAAAGAAAGCACTCCATTAACCTTTTTTTATTATTTTTTTGTTTTTACATGCTAAAAAGTATAAATAATTTGTATTATTTTTTTAATTTAATTAATTAATTCTCATGCCGTCGTATTAGATGCATCTCCTTATAAAAAAGTGCATTCTTAGAATAAGTGTTCATGTGAGATGTGCCTCCTTATAATAAAGTATTTGAATTTTTACTCCTCAAACGATGTTTCATCTTTTTCAATCTAAAAATATTTTCCCTTAATCTTTTCATCCAAAATTTTTTTCACAAATTATAATTCCTAATGATTTTATCAATGACAACTCATTGGAAGAAGGAAAAATATATTACTTAGATTTATTCATCTGGTTTTTAAGATCCACTTAATTGTTTTTATTCTTTTAATTGTCAATGTCTCTATTTCATGTAATTTCTACTTAATAGGATTTTGAAAAATCAATTTAAGTATGATGTTTTATTATCACGATCTATGCAAACCATTCTTCAATAATTTTTTTTTAGAAAATACTTTTTTAACTATTTTTTATTATTTTTGCTATTGCTTTTTAAAAACTACAAAAAATTTTATGCTTCCCTTATTAAGTTTATGAAGTCTGTTCTTACTAAAGTTGAAAAATATTTTTTTAAAAAAAATAGTGTATTAGTGGTATTATATAATTTTTTAATCGTGCCTACCATTTTCTTATCACATTTTTTTACTAGCCATTTATAACAATCCTTTTTTTTGAAAAAAAAAAGAAATCTTATTTAACTTTTTTTATTATTTTATTTTTATATATTTTTATTTTTAAATATATGTCATTTGTTCTTATTGAAGTTGAAAAAACATTGTTTTTATTTTTTTGTGTATTATTTATTTTATCATGTTTGGCAATAATTTTTATTTTATTATATCATTTTTATATTATTTTAAAAACTCAATGACCATTAATTTAAACAAATGTTTTTTTATGAATATAGTTGTCTTTTTTTTTTGTTTTATCTATCCCCATTTATTATTCTTCCGGTGCAGTACGCAAGTATTTTGGCTAGTTTATTAATAACGTCATTAGAAAATATTGTTAACCTTTTATATAGCTAATAAATATATAATTAAGTGTCGGATTTCCTGAGAATGAGAAGAACAACGACATTGTAAAGGAGAGACAGAGGTGAAGAAGGAGGTGGTATTTAAGTTCCACTGCTCGTTTATTGATATTAAAATAATCGACAAATATTTGGGGGAGGCTGAACATCCCAAGAAGGATAAATCAATGAAGAAATATAATTTGATGCTGATGACAAATAATCGACTCAGGGGGCGATAATTTTATGAGTCATTTTATTAAGATTTTATATTATTTGCTGGAGACATTATTTCTATTTCAAATTTTCTCACTTATTTCTATATTTTGACCCATATTTACTAGTTTAATAAAGAAGAAGTGCATATTTAATAATAATGTAACCTTGTGTAATATAACATAAGGTGCCATATTTATTTAATAAAGGAACCTAATTCTCACCGGGTTTTGTTTTACACTTGGGTGTAATATATCATAAGTGCCACATTAGTCAATTTGGTTTTGTAATTCGGCGTGTAACTTGTGGTTGGTAGGAAAAACTTTTGCTACTCAAGAAAACCTGTTAGGTTTTTTAAATTTTTGTGGAATTTATAACATGCTTAAATATATAATTACAATCAAGAGGGCAGGTAGTGACTATTTTAAATTATCAAAAGGAGAAATAGATATGAATTTCTGACCTTGGCCTTCATTTCATCTTTTTGTTTTAATATATTGACGTATGTAAAGTCATCCGATTGTGACACACGGATTTATAGATTATTAATTGGTAGATATCTGTATCATAACTATCAAATCGTTTAGAGAAAGTATTAGACAATTCAAGTCAAGAGGATGTAAACATTCAGACGTTTAATTTCTTTTAAAATATATTTTTTAATTGCACAACATTATCATAAATTTTCCTTATACCACAATAAAATGACTT
The DNA here is from genome assembly GCA_033002965.1 of Piper betle. Lineage (NCBI taxonomy): Eukaryota > Viridiplantae > Streptophyta > Magnoliopsida > Piperales > Piperaceae > Piper > Piper betle. Next base: position 67,403 of record JAURVB010013190.1, on the reverse strand, counting down.
GCAAAATCTCACTTTTTGAGTGGCTTCTGAAAAATTTTCCCTATGTCTCAACGTCTCATTTGTTTACGTTTTATTAAGCTATAAAAAAAGTCGATGCAAATATGTTAAATGTGGGAAGAGAAGATTTTTTATTGAAATTGCATCTTATATTGATTAAATTACAAATGAAAGAGCTGTTTTATCGAGAAGATCTATACAATTTGACTCCATACAGCCTAGAAAGTTTTTCTACGTTCAATAAAAACTAAAAAATACGAACCCCAAACCTTGGACCTCATACGAAAAGGTTGGGGGTGAGAAATGACGCATTTACTTGTTGAAGGAAGACATTTATATGTTGTTGATAGGAAACAAATTGGCAATATAGAAATAAGAGAGTAATTTAATGTACTCTACCATAATTTTCCCTACTTTTTTTTAACTTTTTGAGTTTGATTAACTCATTAAGGGTAGCCGCATATATAGATCATGCTTATATGATAATTTTTCGGGCCAATCAAAATCAACGTAAAAAAATATACAAATTTATTTTAGTAGTGCATAAAGAATTTTCCTAAAAATAAAGATAGAGAACTCTTTGTATCAACAACTGCTGGCATTCCTATTAAAATATAGCCATCAATATAGATTACATGGCTTCTAATATAAGTATTGACGTTAAATGTAGCTTATAGGAGAATATCAACTCTTGTTATAGTAAGTATTCTCATAAATATGGGTGAATTATAATTCCAACTCAAAACCAACATTGACTCGTGAACTCAATAAATATAGCTTAATTTTTTTACATATTTTTTTAGTTTTCAAAATATCTTGTGAGCCTCCATATATTTCATTGTTTTATGTGAAATCTATATTTAATGTGGAATCTATGTTTAACATTGTTTTATGTTCCAGGTTTGTGATGATTGACAATTCCTTTCCTTCATAACTTCAAAACTCTCGTTTTTACTCCAACTCCAAGTGAGCTCTGCTCTATATGATTATTTTTTCTAGCCAAATAACTCTATAGTGATAGACTCAATTTGACTATCTGAATTAAATAATAAAATTAGCTATTAAAAAATTAAAATATAATCATTACTATTTTTAAATTTTGATAAAGTCAATATTTTAAATTCCAAGTGTTAAATAAAGCAATATATATATATATATATATGTGTATGTATATATATATATATATATACACACACACACACACACATATATATAAATTTCATATATTCCATCTTTTATTTGTTAGATTAAAAAATAGCAACTCCAAGTCAATTCTACTTCATAATAAGTAGAATTGAGTTCAGATTTCAAAGGTTAGTCACATAAAAAAGTATCATAGAAAATTCAAAAGATATGCAAAATGGCATGGGGGAAGGGCCAAAATGGAGAAGAAGTAAGGGATGCTAATCTTATTGATTTTAAAAATGATTTGATAGTCATTACTTCTTGCAATGATGGGCGTTTCGGTAAAGGTAGTTCAAACTAGGTTATGGACTTTAACGCTTCTTTTATACAACATCATATAGAAAGCTCTTTATTACCCATAAATCAAAAAATTTAAAAATGGTGAAAATGGGAAATTATGACAAATCACTTGTTGGTATGAGAAATATGCATGTGGTGATTAGTTTGAATCATAAATTAATTTTGAAGAATGTGAGATATGTTCTAAACTTAAGGGCAATTTTGTTGTCTCTGAACAAGTTGGATGAAATTAGTTATGACCCAAAGAAACACTTATCATTGTTGAAGGGGAAAATGTTTCAGCTTATGCAGAACATTGGTTCAATATGTCAAGAGTGAAAGTACTCTTGACGGTTCTACCAAACAAGTATGATATCAACGGGTTGGTCATACTATGGTATAAATAAAATTTTGCAATAAGATTCTAAGCAGAAATCATACTCATGATGGAAGAGAGGTTGCTCTTAAGGTGGATGATGAAAATGAGGCCTTCTCTGAAACCCGAGTCAATGAGTGAGTAAAGGTGTTTGAAGAGAAGATGGTTCTAAATGACGAGAAGTAGGCTCGTAATTTGTTCCCCAAGAGAGTGGAAGAGATCTGATAATAATTAAGGGAGAGAAAATATTTCACATGAGTTGTGAGGGGAGATGTGTTGAAATATTTTCCTCCTCATATGATGATGATTAATAAGCGATCGACAATGGTGTATCAAGTTCGATAAGTATTTAATAAGTGGCGCAATGTGAGTTTTTCCAAGAAGTTTTCACATGGGTTAAGAAGAGGAGATTGTAGGGATTGTATCTTGCTCCCTATATGAAGGATGACTCAAATCAATCTGAGAGTATTCTATGATTTAGGGGGGGGGAGATATAGTTGGAGATTATGAGTTTTTTCAATTGGAGTGTGTGTACTTTTTCCAATTGGAGTGAGTTATATACCAAGAATTTTATTGTGTTCTTGATAAATACTTGTATAACCATTATTTAATATAGTGGATGTTTTTTTGTTTGTCTTCAAATTTTAAGTGTTTTGCACGCTAAATATTGTGTTCATTGTCCATTATTATGTCAAAGCATAACAAAAGACTCTGGTATCAGAGTCTAGTTAGCTTTAGTGTTGCCCCCAATTATCCCATGGTACGTCCAACTAACCTAAATTTAACTTTCCTGGAACCTTACTATAACATGTTTACAATCATCATGTGTGAGGGAGAAATGATTTAGATAGTTTGATAAGTAAAGGTCACTAGAGTAAAGATCGAATAACCCAAATTAGAGTCTTGTGAAACTTGACTTTAATATTTGGACCCACTTGAGATGATCTTTAGGCTTCTCATTTGTAAACCAATCACCTGTTGAACAAAGAAAAGAACTCTTCACCAATCACCAATCACCAATCACCAATCATACTATTTGTCACTTGCTTGTGAGGGCTATATATATATATGCATAGAATGATATATTTGTAGGCAATCGATTGATATTAAAGATTCCCTACATAGAAAAGGGACGTTTTTATACGTGTATGGAACATTGTCACATGATTTATAGAAGTAAAGCAATGAAGGGTAGAGGCATGCATTATATATATTTACAATGTGCACATAAATATTTGTATAGAATGCATGAGCACATGATGATGAATAGAGGTTTAGGGACAAGCCGTACAATTAACATATAATCTTGCTTATTTGCTGTCCAATCATCAATGTTCTCCAACTCGATTACTTGTCTTTTACTAGGCTACAAGCACTCAAATTGTTGAGAGAGCCGAAGGGAAAAAGGAGGGTTGTTTCCTTCTAATGATCCAATTTCCGAAAACAAAACTTTTGATAACCAATATACGAACAACTTACACCTAACAATGTATGGTCCATTATTGATCAAGATTCAACTTTATGTGGCTAGCTGTTCCCTTCTTTTTTCACTGAAGGTTCTCCTTTTTACGATATCATGCTTCTTAATTAATTTGCTACATACATTGCAAAGTTTCATATATAAGGCTTGATCGAATAAATGAAATCCATACCTTTAACCGACATGGAGATGAATCTTCTGTAATTAAAAATATTTGTATCATGAGTTCAAAGTTGAAAAGCTAGACCTAATGCTTTAATCTTGTGGGGTTTAACGTCTAAATCTAAATTATGGCTACATGCTTGTGTTTTTGAACTGTAAAGTTCACTACATTGTAGTGATATTGTTAAATAATTAATTTTTTGCTCTTGCTTATGATGGGTATAGAACGTATATGTTTTGCATGATTTAATACCAATTTATGTGATGATTGATGAGTAATATTGAAAAGAAACAATCATGAATTGCTTGGTAGGGCATCATCGCATTCATGCTGTCATATTTCTTCATGAATTAATCCATCTTGGTTTGAACAGGAACAGCTGGCCTTCCGGCCCCTTGTCTCCGCCCTTAAATACATACCAATATCACACGTACATAGATGACAAGAAATCCTCTTTTGATAGTATTACTATTTTGATATTAATTGTCTAATATATCCATGCCATTCCAAACTCACTGCGTATACACATGCATGTTTCTTAAGTCCTCACATAACTTGTAGAGAATGATACACCAGCAATACTAAATTATCAATTTATGCCTGTGTGCGAATGAGCTAGTGTAATGGCATGAATTTAGAATATATATATATATATATATATATATATATATATATTTGTGTGTGTACACTAAATAATAAATAAGAAATCTTATGCATGGCAATTTAATGTGTTATAGACTGGAACCATATTGTCTAGTCCAGTACTCTTCAAAGGATTCTCTTTCAACTATACAGGGCGGGCATATGAAGCTCAACTATCCGATGCTTCCTGCATCTGAAAGTGATTGCACTACCACCAGATCAGAAAAGAACCTTGATAGACCCCCTTCGGCCTCCTTCTGTCCAATTACGAAGGTGACTAGTGTGGTCACAACGCAAGGTCCACCCATATCACTAACCCCAACACACGCCATCAATGGCTTCTGCTCAGATGGTTCTCCACCAGCACTGCACCAACCCATCAATCAAATTGAGGGGCGCATTGGGCTCAATCAAGGAATGGGACACACAAGATTAGGCTTAAGTTTTTGATGGGTTTGTTTCATCCGATTAAGACCCACACTTTTCAATGGTCAACTACATATATGAATTGTGGACATCAACAAGTACCTTCTCTTATTTATCCCTTCTCCTCCACACGTTCAAAGAGACACTAGACGATGAACGTTATCTCCTCGTGATGTTTCTTTTTGACCCCTCCTTTGTTCTCTTCCCTCCCACTCAGTAACCTGTCCCTATTTCTCTGTTGTAACATGCCTTGTAACATGGTCGGTTCCATATCTCCATCCTCCACATATGGAGCTTATTATTGCATGCCGTCGCTTACCTCCAATCTACTTTTTCTATAGCGCCTTTTGGTGTTTATATATGGAGCCTGAGATGAGGTAATAATGGTTTGTTATTGTCTTTGTTCATGTCTGAAGAAGAGTGGGCGACGCCACTAGCTATATGCTTATCTGCTTGGGGTTTTATGCTTTGATTGGTTTCTATCCCTTCTACATGTCGACGGTGGCTATGGTGCCGAGCCATTGTGTCTTTGAGATGATGAGGTTAGTAAAACCGAATAAGTGCCGGTAGGTGAGGTAGCCCAGCATGTGGCCTGGTCGGCTCTTCTTTTCTTTGCACAGAGACAGTGATCTCCCACTAATCACTACCCGTTTTGTTCCCATATGATCTTCTAGCATCCGTCTTATTGATCAGTTTAAAACTAAATCATCATATATATCTTGATCTAAGGATGTGTACTGGATTGGTCCAATCAGTTTTAAACAAATCACCCACCAATAAAATATCTCAGTGACAATTTTGTTATTTCAAGATTAAATGAGTGATTTTAAGTACCAATGCGAGACCCTAAATAGATGGTCTTCCCTTCAAAAAAAAAAAACGGATGGGCTTCGTTGGCATAATGGGCCTCTCGAACGTATGCTTTTGGCATTTTCAATTCTTATGCGGTTGGGAGGCCTTAAACGTTATAGGCCTACTTGACCATTTCCCTACAAAACTAATGGGCCGCGAGGGGAACACCAAGTGGGTATTAGTTTGATCATTTATTTTATGAAACTGGCAAAATGGGCCTCGTGAAGAATTTGACTCACAATAAATTAAGCAATTCAATTTTCTCTGTCTTTCTTCAAGCATTATCACCAACTTCGTGTTTCAATAATATGCAGATTATGCACTGGCTAAATTGTGCAGTTCTTCCAACTTGTTCTATTTGCGAATGTTCATTTTATAGTGACAGAATTGACAAGGCTTAATTGGTCTAAAACAATGATTAAACGCATGTTTTCAGAATCACCTCAATTCAATTATTTCTTTAATTCAATATTGATGTACTCCTTAGAAGATTCCAATATTGACGCGAAAAAATTCTTAGCTTTTGTGAGATAATTTACCTAAATTTCAATACCTTGTATTATCATGATTAACTAATACTTACATCATACATGAACTAATTACTCGTTCCTTTTCCCAGTAGCATGAGCTTTCTGAAGGTCAATATCAAATACAAATGCAGATCCGTCAGAGGCTTAATTATTTGGGTTGTTATATGTTCCATTGAATATTGCTTTTTTTTTCACACACAAAAAAAACGATCCCTGGTTCGACAAATTCTTATGAACACCACTTAAACAGACACTACACAAATATAAGTAAGAATGAAAGAGAATTAGATCTGCAGATCTGGAGGATGTTGAGAAGGATATTATGCTTTACAATATGATGCCACAAACTCAAAAAATGTACATAACAAGGGGCCAATGGAGCCAACCCAAAAATTGTTCTGCTTCAAAAATACAACAGATCAAACTTCCAAGAACAACATGTAGAAGCAGAAAATGGAGACAATCGGTCAAAAAGATTGAACGATTGTAGTATAGTACGTACGCTTCCTGATGGGGCTGCAAAGAATGAGCACCTGAGTGCGAATAAAAAACACAACAAATTGATTAACAAGCTGTCTCTCATCAATTGCTCTTCAATTGTGTGAGATTGTGAGCGGTTGAGATTTCCTTTTTACAAGCTAAAACCTGCAACACAGGTAAGAAAGCAATTCAAAACCAATATTTGTAGCAAACAGCGAAGCATGCCCCCTTGCCAAACAGAATAAAAGTAATCAGACATGTCAAGTCCCAAGAAGATGGTGATGCTACCATAGCGTTTAACAAACATAAAGGAGGAGCAGATTCTTAGCTAAAAAAACCAGAAAATTGGTGACAAGAAAGCTTGCAGGTTTTTAATTCTAAACTACAAGTCAAATGAGCTCAAATGCTGTAATGTGGAAGATTGGACCCATTTCTAGGAATCCAAAGATAAAATGAATTCAACGAAAATATTATTCACTTAACAAAGCTTTGCAGAGTTCTCTGGTCTGGACTTATGACCAACAGATTTTTAAAAAACACTACTAAAATGCCTTTTTTTGTCCTAACCCTTCTTATCTATGTACTAAACAGAGTTTAATTTGTCGTATTTGTCGCTAAGAATACAGTCTGCCACCTAATTGCACCATCAATAGATCACTTTCAACCACCGATTTCCTAGCCATCACCAGTACGGGTACTTGAAATTTTTTAGAAACTTGCAACCAATTTAAGGATTTTTTAAAAAAAATCCCAATCTTATGAGGTTCATTTCCAATAATCCAATGACAAACAGCATGTAAAAAAATTTCAATCCTGATTATAAAATATCTAGCATACCCAACCACCAATTCCATTGCTAAAACCAATATGGGTGCTTGGAAATCATAACAAGGTTCAATAAATTAGAGAATGCCGTCAAAATATAACTCAGTGTGTCTTAGGAGATTCTTCCAAAGAGCTAGAACACAGTCATATTCCATAGTGATTTTTCATAAGTTCAACACCTAATTTTTAGCAAAGAATATTCTTCCAGACAAAATAAGCATCGTCATGATTCAACCACAATCTCATAGATTTTGTAGCAGAAGCTGATCAACATAAACAAGACAGTTTGATTAACTCATTTCCAAGTACCGAAGGAGTCACAAACCGAATATAAAAAAAGCCTCTTTCCTGACTACTACGCGATCTACAACCAACTCACCACCAATTTCTTTGCTAAAACCAAGAGCAACAAATTTCAACCAGCTAGCAGTCAGGACTATCGATAAGGATTTCTTCCGTTTAAAAACGGTAGCAGATAGGAAGTAAAGAACAGGATAGTGATGAACACCGTTTCAACAAACGGTTTCATCGCTAAAACCAACGTTGACCCTAAAAAATAGTAGCAAGCTTCAACCAATTAATAGTCCAAAGCACTCCAGAGATAATCTCTTCCATTTGACATTGGTAGCAGAAAAGAAGAGGAGAACAGAAAACTGATGAACAGTAGTTTCATCAAACTGCATACAACAAAAGCATCTAGCTATCCAACATCATTTTAATCAACAGCCTACTCAACCACCTAGTTTCTGTGCTAAAATCAACAGAAACACATCAAAATTGTAACAAGCTCCAAACAACTACTAGCAGTATGAGAAATTGAAAATTGTAAGAATCTGTTGAATCTTGAGAGCAATAGATCCTGGTGGAAGATTAAACATTTATTTGGAGAAAGTGTCCACAGTGACATACCTCAAATTATTTTTGCTCCCCACAAAATCCGACACTTGATATTGATAACACATATTGATTAAAGAGAACAGGGAAGTTTGCACATACCGCTTCAATATCGATCTTATAGACAAGGAGTTTGCGCTGCTCTCTGCAGCTGGTCCTGTATGCCACCACCACATGAGCCACCGCCATGATCACCGAGCACAAGAACAGAGCCGCCGCCTCCCAACGCTCCCCTCCCCGCACCGCCGCCTGCCCAACCCAAAACAACCATGTCTTGGCCGACACCGCCGCTGCTGACAGCAGACAACAAACCGTCGCCACAACTAGGTAAGGCCACCTCGACAGACCAGGGCCGTCGCAGGCATAGTACGCCAGCAAGATCACCACCGACCTGGCCATGGAGACGAGGGGTACGTCGACGACGGAGTGCCGAAAGTCGTAACGCTTAAGGTGCGGGGAGGGGGAGATCAGGGAGTAGAGGGCGGCGGGGAGGAGGGCGTCGGCAAGGAGGAGGGGAAGACGGGGCCGGAGAAGAGGAGGAGGGAGAGGGACATGGTGAGGAGGAAGAAGATGGTCTTGGCGCCTCGTACAAGCCTCCGTGGCTTCAACTTGGGGAGAACGGCCATGGGAGGGAGAAGGAGAGGGAGTGGACGGAAGGAGAAGGTGGAGGTGGGCTTGGCCATGGCGGCCGTGGAGGGAAGCCGCCGGGGCATGCAGATGGACGAGGGCGAGTAATGGCGGTTAAAGTTTAGTGCAAGTAACGGCTTGAAACCGCCATATTATGCAAGAAGAAAGGTGTTTTTATTACATGGGAATAAGTCGTAACTAATTAATAATCAGCATGGAACAAGTGGACTAGTACACACAGTTCTAGATTCTGGTGTTGATTTTGGACGGGAAGGAAGACTATGCCCCGACCTGTAATTTGGAGTTCTAGATCGTGAGCATTTGTTCGGTTTACAACTAGTCAAAGCTATAAATACTGTAAATGTATTTTAATTAATTTTTTAGCTTAAATATTATAGAGATTTGATTTTTATATTTGAAGAATTTGTTTTTAATATTTCTTATTCAAATAATTAAAGATTTTTAATGTTGTGCTTCAAGATTTCTCTTATGATAATAGTTAAATTTTAAATTAAGCACCAATCACATGAATGCATTAAAATTATTTAAAAACTAATAATAGAATGGACATTTGTACTGTAGTTCTGGATTTATATTATAAATGAGAAATAGGTAATATTTGAAAGTTTTAAAGATTTCCCTGATAAAAAATTCCACATATATATATATATATATAAGAAAAAATTTTCTCAACCAAAATCAAATAGAATTTAATACCTCAAATTTGAATATGGATCACAAGGACAACAAAATTTAATAAGAAAAAACCCCATCTCCTTCTTTGAGCGTTGCTGACAGCCAGGTTAAGGCCAAGGCTGGCCAATTTTTTTAAAATAAAAGAAAGTGGGGCGAAGCCGCGGCGCTGCTGGATTCGGCCACCACTAGCCCGACCTTGCCTACTCCCAACTACCCAACTAGATCTAGGGACGATAACTAGATCTGCTCACGCTGCCACATAAGCCTCCACGGCTAGATCCATGGCTGGCGGCCAAATCGGTGATATTCGTGGCTACGTGGCAAGATTCAATTGTCAGCCGGCTGGGTATTGCTGATGAGTGTCTAGGCAAGGGCGACCGGATCTTGTCGGCCTGCCCTTGCGGGCATCAACAGAGCCATTAGGGATGGGGTAGGGTTTTCTTGGGTTTTTTTAAAAAAATAATTGATCTGGGCCTTCCTTATGATCAGCTGCAACATACCAGGCCTAGCCAACGACCGGCGATAGACCGGGCTGCTAGCCATCGATTGGAGGTGCCCAGATTCAGTTGACTGCGCGATCAGATCTAGTCGTGCAACTACATTAGGCTATGACCAACCAAACCTAGCCACCTCTGGCCAGGTCTAGCCAACCATGGCCGATAGAGATGTCAAGTGGTTTGGACTAGCCTGGTCCAGTCTAGGCCAACATATTTTACCAAGTCGAGCTTGGCCCTACCCAAAGGCCCTGCATTGTTCAAGCTGACTTGGGTTGAGTTGGGCCCATCATGTTAGGCCAGTTAGGTTGGTCTTGGCCCGATCCACTTTCATAAGCCGTTAAAAATAAGAGTTGGCCCAAGAGGCCTGTTGGGCCAGCTCCTACCAAGTAAATAGGAGTTGTGGGCCTTTAGGCCCACCTAGGGTATAAACAAGCCAAAACGGTTTGCAAGTATTTTACGTTTGGCTCGATTTGGCTTTGAACTTGTGTTCAGTTAACTTTGAGCTCAAAAAAATACTCAATTCGAAATAGATAGCTCGTGAGCTTAAACTAAAGAGTGTGCAGGTCAACTTGGCTCAAAACTTGAGTTCGATGTGTTCAAACTCTAAAAAATACTTAACTCAACTCAGCTCACCAATACTATTAAGGTCATATTAAACTTATATAGTGATGGAAATTCTTTAATCCTATCTAAGTCAAGCACGGGCTAAGTACAAAGATTCACTCGACTCGAAAACATAGCAAGCCGAACACGGGCAAGCTTAAACACTATTAATTTTGAACGAGCTGCTCAACCCATAATAATTCAAAGGCTCTTCGAGTACTCAAACAAGCTCAAACATATTTGCCAAAAAATTATGTCGAATTCAAAAACATCCCTGCTCGGCTCGGCTCAGCTCGTTTACACCCATAGGCCCATTTCTTCTCTAATGTGCATTGGGTTGGGCTAGGGCTAGACCTAGTTCGATGGGGCACTACCCCCAAGCCTAGCCTGACCCTAATAGTGGTTGGCCTTGGGCTAGGCAGGCCCGACCTGGTAAAAAATAGGGCCAGTCCCCCAAGCACCCAACCCACTTGACATCCCTAGTGGTTGGGCCTAGCCATCAACCAAATTTTTTTTGGTCCTTCATCACATAGCCACCTTCACCAAGGTCGACCAGGCTTGGCCGCCGGCAATGGAGGAGGTGAAGTTTTTTTAAAAAGACCATCAAACTACCCTCCCCTATTCTTCCCCCTCCCGCGGGCAGCCAGCGATGAGGTGGCACGGCAAACAGAAGGGGGGAAGAACATGGGAGGGTAGTTTCATAATAAAAACTTGACTCAATCCCGAATCGAGTTAAATTTTTATTACGAAATAAATATTTAAAAAAATAAAATAATTTCGTAATAAAAATATAACTCAGTCCCAACCAGTGTTAATATTATGAAATAATTTTTCAAAAACAATAAAATATTTTTATAATAAAAACTTGACTCGATTTTGTGCAGGGGATGTTGGTGATGGTAATTTCGTAATAAAAACTTAACTCACTCCTGACTCTCCCGTCCCGAGTTAATATTATGAAATTAATTTTAAAAAATAAACTAAAATAATTTTATAATAAAACTTGACTCGATTTAATATAACGAAATAAATTTTTAAAAAATTTAAAAATAAAATACCATAAAATAAAAACTTGACTCGAGTTGGGGAGCGAGTCACGTTTTCATTTTATGGTATTTTATTTTTAAATTTTATTTTATAATATTTAATCGAGTCAAGTTTTTATTAAGAATTTATTTTTAATTTTTTTAAAAATTATTTTTAATATTTATTTCGTAATAATGACTCCGAAGCGAGTCAAATTTTTATTACGAAATTGCCATCACCCCTTCCACCCCACCCTCCTCCCCCGCCCCTATTTTTTTGCGCCACCGTCGGTGGTGCTGTTGGTGACGCCGGCGTGGGGTTGGGGCGAAACGGGACGGCAGGGGGAGACGGCGCGGGGTGGGGGCGAAACTGGGGGTGGGGGTTGATTATGAAAAGTTTTTATTATGATATTAATTTATTTTTAAAAAAATTATTTTATAATATTGACTCGAGTCCGAGTGAGTCAAGTTTTTATTACGGAATTATTTTATTTTTTTAAATTTATTTTGTAATCAAACTTGACTCGGTCCCTCGCGAGATCGAGTCAAGTTTTATTATAAAATAAATTTATTACAAAATAAATTTTAAAAAATAAAATAATTTCGTAATTAAAATTTAACTCAGTCGAGACTCGAGTCAATACTATAAAATAATTTTTTAAAAAATAAAATAATTTCATAATAAAAACTTGACTCGATGCTATGCAAATCGAGTCAAATTTTTATTACAAAATTATTTTATATTTTTTAAATTTTATTTCATAGTATTATCTCGAGTTATGACCCCGAGTCGATTTCGAGTTAAATTTTTATTATAAAATTATTTTTATTTCTTTTTAAATTTATTTTATAATAAAAATTTGGCTCAAATGTGATCGAGTAAAATTTTTATTACCATATTACCCTCTCATGTTTCTTCCCCCCCTCTGTTTCCCGTGCCACCTCACCGTCAGCGACGCCATCGGCGTAGGGGGGGGGGGTTGGGGGATCCTTGGGTGGGGCGGCGAGCGCGAGGGCGGGGGGCGGCGGTGGGAGGGGGAGAGACGGCGGGGAGCGAGGGGCCGAGTGCGTGGGGCTGCAGGGGTGGGGAGGAGGGCGCAGTGGGGGCGGGGAGGGCTGAGGGTGGGGGTGGATGGGCCGGTGGCAAGGGGGGTGCGGCGGGCCTGGGGCCGTGGGAGGGGCGGCGTGCCTGGGGCTGATGGCAAGGGGGGCGGCGAGCCAGGGGCAGGGGTGGGATGGCCGGTGTTCGAGGGCGGGACAGGGCCGGGCAGGGCCGGAGGCGGGGCGGGCCCAAGGGGTGGCGGAATCCGACTGGAGGGTGGGAAAGGTGGGAGGGAGGGGGTGGGAAATATGGGAGATAATTGATAGTTGTTGGATTTCGATCCAATGGCCATCAAAGAAATGCGCTGCCTGCGTTGCAAAAATAGGTAGCGCAACACAGTCTTACTATACATATATATACATGACAAGTCAAAATGTAAGAGTTTTTCTAAGGGCTACTAACAACAGCGTTCTCTTTTTAAAAGCCAATTAAGGAGCCAACTAAAGTGGTTGTTAAGAACTACATTAATTATTTATTAATATAAAGGGATTTTTGGCCTTTTAGAGAGCCGTTGACTTAGCTGACATGCGGGGCTCGCACAATTGGCCTCAATCGGCTGGCCTTGCTCGGCCCATGGGCCAAGTCAGGCCATGGCTTTAATGGTGACGTGGGACAGGCTCTTTCAGCGGGCAAGGCGGGTACATTTGCCACCTCTCTTTTTTATTTTCTTCTTTTTTAGTTAAACCTTGATTATTATTATTATTTGGAAGGGAAAACCTGGATTAGTTGGTCATCAGATAATTGCACCTCCATGGATGGAAGAAGTAGCTGGCTAGCTCAAACAATCATACCAACGACATGGCCTTCAAAGAAGCGGGACGTTACAGCAATCAACTCCGTGCATGCATGCATGCCTGCATGCCTGCATGCCTACCAGACCATGCACCTTCTCATCTTGCGTATGTTCTTCTTCCACACCAATTACCACTTCCCTTCGAACTCTTCAACTCCTTCTTCGCCATACACTACAAGAAACTCTATATATATGTGAATCCTGATGTACCACCCCTCATAGTTCAATTCGGTACGTAGTAGTAGCCAATATGGCGGTAGCTACCAAATGGGTCTGTTTGGCTTTACTTGCAGCTCTGAGCATGAACCTCTCCCATGGCCGGCAACTTGCTAAGAATGGAGATAAGGAAGCTATTTCTAATGCCGAAACTGGGAAGAACGAAGACCACGCTGTGGGGTTGTTGGGCGGATATGGAAGAGGAGATGGCGCCGGCTTTGGACTCGGCGGCGGCTCGGGGGGTCTGGTTTTGGCTCAGGTGGTGGAAGCGGCTTCGGCAGCGGAGGGCGGTGACTATGGAAGCGGTAGTGGAGGAGGCAGTGGCTTCGGAAGCGGCGGTGGTGGCGGTTACTTCAACGGCGGCCAAGGTAGCGGCGGCGGTGGCGGGCAAGGCTTCGGGAGCGGAGGTGATTATTTCGGCGGCCAAGGCGGCGGCGGCGGAGGCGGGCAAGGCTCCGGCGGTGGCGGCGGACAAGGAAGCGGCGGCGGTGGCGGACAAGGCTCCGGTAGCGGTGGTTATTACTCCGGCGGGCAAGGTAGCGGCGGCGGCAGCGGACAGGGCTCCGGTGGTGGCGGCCAAGGCAGCGGCGGCGGCGGAGGGCAAGGCTCCGGCGGTGGCGGCGGACAAGGCTCCGGTAGCGGTGGTTATTACTCCGGCGGCCAAGGCAGCGGCGGTGGTGGCGGGCAAGGCTCCGGCGGTGGCGGTTTGTCCCTGGCGGAGGCGTTGGTGGACACGGCAGAGGCTGGGGCCACGGCCATGGCGGCGGGGGCAGCGGACAAGGGTTTGGAGTGGGACATGGTAGCGGTGGCGGCGGTGGTGGCGGCGGCGGCAGTGGCTACGGCTTCGGCAGCGGCGGGGTGGCATGCCCGGTTACTGGCCGGGAGTAGGGTTTATACCAGGGTTTGGCTATGTTCCTGGCTTCGGGGTGGCTGTCCCTGTGCAGTTGTAGAACCTCGCCACAAGAAGGTTGCACCAACTCAGGCATGAGTCCCTTTAGCCAATGCTATCATATTATTGCATTTGGTGCTGCTTGCTCTACATGTGTGGCTAGACCAATGGGTGGGTCTGAAATAATCCAGCGTTGAACCACTTTTTATATTCTTACAAATACGTATGGTAAAAGATGGTATATACCAATGGTATGGAATAAAATAATACTATTTAATTTTTATATGTATTTGATAATTTTATTCACGTATCAAAGCGCTCTGTTTTGTCAACTCTTATCGGTCTTTCTTGCGTCATTTTTTTATTTTAACCCATAATAATTTTACGAGTATATTAATGCTTACTTAATTTAAAATTATTATTATTATTTATTAAAAGATAGACGGTAATTCTACCTAAATTATGAATTTTAAAAATATAAAAAATTTAAAATATTAATGATTATTCAATCAAATTAAAATTTGTTGCTTAATAATGCATTCTTAGTTTAGATTTTTACAAATTATATATATATATATTTTCTATTGTTATTTATAATTATAATCACCTAAAGTATAATTTTGTTCAAATAAAAAATCTTTCAAAAAATAAACCCGATTTACTTATAAAAATTTAATACTTATTAAAATTAAATTTATTTTTAATATTTGTATACAACAATATTTCTTGTTAAAATTAAATAAATATTCATTATTTTATTAAAAAATAATATAGTTATATTTTTAAAGTAAATTTTACATATTGTTAATATATATATTATTTATAAATTTTAACTATATTTTACTCACCACGTGAGTCTTTGAATAATTTAATATCATCTTACAACATTGGACCTACAAAAAGGACACATTCTGCGAGGTCGGATGTGAAATATTTTTTATTTTGTCAAATAACCTAGGCGATATAATTCTAATCCGCCAGTGGAACTATGTGGGTTTGGTCAACCCAAAAATTGTCAGGATTTTTTAATTAAAAAAATTAGTATCAACACTTAATTTTTTAATAATAACGGTTAAAGATGATAAGAATATTCTTTTTATATAAAAAATTATAATTATATATATATATATATATTTAAATAGGTGTCCAGATCCATTAGTTCAAGTAAATTTACTAAATTATTAATAATAATCATGAATGCTAGCTGGCAACTTTGGCTCAAAGTTGATTTTGACTCTTATCGATATTTATTAATTAGCTTGTAAATCATAACCACGCCAACTATATATATTTCGTCAAAATGACTACATTAAGATGGACTTTTTGAATTTTGATAATATATTTCAAAAATGTTTAGTATAGTTCTGGTCGGCATGAAAAAAATATAATATATATGAAATGTTTTTAGTTATAATTTATAAAAAATAATGTTATCATAAAAAAAAATTTTATTTATGTTTTTTGTTTGTGTTTTTCATAAAATGTTGACAGATAGAAATTTCTAAACGAGGCAACTTCGTGGGAAGTCTTGCTTATATGTTATCATAAAATATTTAAAAAATGGGCATTTGATTAAAAAATTAATGCTTTCGATATAAATTATTACATACAAATTTCATAATTTTTTCTTACTTAAAATCTCTTACTCCTTATTCTTATATAATATAATATGTCTACTTATACGTTAACTTTTTCCGACAATTCTTTTTTAAAAAATCTCTCATAGTTTTATCTAATTCTATATTTTTTAAATAAAATTGAAAATTTTTATTCTTGATATTTTGGTTGTTCCCAATAGTTCAAATTAATATGCATTTGAATTTTTTTGGAGAAATATACACTTAAAAAAGGAATATTCCAATCAAATATTTATTAATTTATTTAATTATATTTTTTATTATATATATCTCCGTGACGTATTTACGGGAGTGAACTAGTCGGTTCGAATCGAGTCAGCTTCATGGACCGCGAGCTGAGTTGAGGCCAGCTGTGAGTTATGAGCGATGAGGGTCATGTATGCTCAAATGTACGATGATAACGCCTAAAAAATGATGAAAAATGGGTTATCAAGTATGTGGAAGTATGCAGTATTGATTGTTATTTTTATTTAATCGTAAAATAGTTTTAGGCCGAATAACGCATTAGGACGCGTTTGATTATATTCGGGTGGGTTATTAGTTATAGAGCATGTCATTTGGATGTTATTGTGTTTGTTTTATTTTATAGAATTTTTCCATATTTTTCTAGATTTTTTTTAGAATTTATTATGAACTAGCTATTATTTTGACTCGAGTAGGAATCGAGTCAATATGTATTTACGAATCTGCCACTAGAGTGAGCTTTCTTCTTCCCCAACCATTCTCACCCAAACCCTCGCCGCCCCTCGTTCTCGTCACCGCCGCCGCCGCCGACGCCGTGCTGCCGCCAATCGACGCCGCCCCGCCCCGCCGTGGAGTCGTCGTGCCGCCACGACCCACCCCGGCCACCGCCTCGCCGCCACGACGCCGAAATCGCCCCACGAAACCACCTCGGCCGCCGCCACTTCGAGCCGGATTCCGCCGCCGTTCGGCCGCGCCACCGCTGCTGTGACTTCGACGACCACCCCCTCGCCGTCGCCGACATTTCCCCCATCCTCCCGACCGCCGTCGAGGCCGGCCGGAGCCCCGATCGGAGCACACCGCCGCCGCCGCCCATTTTCGACACCGTCGTCGACGGCCATCGCCTCCTCGGCTGCCTTGTTTGACACCCCATCGGACCAAGCTCGTCGAGCGGGTGCCGATAGACCCCCTTGATTGCCCCGTCCCGAATCGTCGCTCGGAAAACCGCCGACACTCGCCGGAAAACCGCCGGAACCGCCGGAAAATTGGATTCGTGGGAAATTTGCCGGATCATCCGCCGAACGCACCTGGTCCAATCTGATCGGACTTCGGACGCCGCTAGGTGCCGAATTCGAGTTTCGAGCCACGAAACGGAAACCCTAGCCGTCGCCGATTTTCGACGACGCGAGGTATAATTTATTTTAATTTAATTATTTGAAAGTATTGATTATTAGAATTGCATGCTAGGATTGGTGAATTGTGTGTTATAATAATAGGTATAAATGTAGATTTGATTAAGGATAAAATATGAAATTTATTTGATTGAGTGGTGTTAAAAATGGAGACTAAGAAACTAATTAGGGTAACTAGGTAATGATCATGATCTAATGCAAACTAGCTTAAGTAGACTTGCTAGATTTGATATAGGTTGATGTGTGTTGATTGATGCGTGATTGTGTTGATTGTGTGTGCATGCTATAGGATGTGTGATTCATCATGCGGGCGTTAGTTTTTAGCTTGATTGTGTATGTACGGTGTAGGAGCTCGCCGCCTAGGTGCGTGGACTCGTTTGGAGCTTCTACCAGGTCCGTTTAGGACTCGTTCTCTGTTTTTACGCTATTCTATTGTATATTTGATTTATCATGTGCAGGACGAGTTAAGTGGCGTTTTATCGGATCCCACTTAACTCGGGCCATTTAGCCAACAGTTTTATTTCGGATTAATAACCCTTGAGGATGAGATCCCTCAAGTTTGTTTTCGAACTTCAGATCCAGCTCACGATGCCTTCGGGCCTATTGTATAAATCCCAACCCAGGCCTATATATATATAGTTTTCGTGTTTTTGGTGAGAGATGGAATGAGGGTTACTTGCGGCCACGTCTTCAGATACGGCGTGTGCCCGGAAGAGCGGGCTCTGGAGCTGGGGAGAACCCACTTCGTTCCCGAAGGATCCGGACAACTCCACCTTTGAGTTCCTTAAACCCGGAGAAGTGTGGAGGTTTACGAGTACTGCAATGCAGCGCATGTCTAGACTTGTGGTTCAAAGGGTACTGAAGGCGACTGCCTGAGAGTGCTCGGCCTTTGTGCTCAAGGCCAGGAGTAATATGGAAGGTGCAGAGGGCGGTAAGGAATGAAATTTGATACGAGAAGCGATAGAGAAATGGCCAAGGTATGAGAATGAGAAAGAAAGGGGGACGCTGTCGACTCGAGGGCGACGGCCCGACGGTGACGGCTCCCGTATGTGCCCTGATGAGAGTTCTTGAGGAAGTATATAGTTTTGATTCAACAGGAGAGTTTGCTCTCCTGTGCCAGATTGATATTAGTTATTTTCCGGGCCGGTAACACTCGTTACTGACGGTTTTTCTATATATATGTAGGTGAGGAATGCGAGCGATGAAAGCTGTCGGGACTGCGGAGGAGCAGCACGGAACCGCGCACACATGTACCTACCGCGTGTAATGTATAATGATGGTTGTTTAATGCTGTGTGAATGATTATTACAATGTTTTTGTCTTGAATGAATTACTTGTTATGAAACGAACTGATAAATATGACTGAGTAGGGAGCCTTGGAGTTCAGACTCGGCTCGGGTAAAAATGAATGAGATAATGATTTAATGTCATGGTAGATTGTTAGGTGTTATCGTATTTTCAAAAAATAATATATATATTCTTTTGGTTTTTCATTTGTTGTTTTGTCTTATTTTGCTTGTACATCATAGCATGCATGTAGGACTCCGTTAGAACCCAATCGTTCCCATTTATGCATTTCATATTTGCATCTCCATCTTGAGACGCCGAGAGTAGATCCTGGTCGGCTTAATCGAATCTAGTAGATTAACGAACGGTTCGGTCGCCGGTGACATTTTCGGGTCGGTTCACGGGTGAGCCGAAACAGGGTGTTACACCAATAGTTCAAATTAATATGCATTTGAATTTTTTTGGAGAAATATACACTTAAAAAAGGAATATTCCAATCAAATATTTATTAATTTATTTAATTATATTTTTTATTATATATATCTTCGTGACGTGCAACAACACGAAGTCCCCACAGGTTAACATGCTACTAATAATATAAAGTGAAGTAGTCATTGGCCAAATGCCTATCTTATATTTTTCTGATAATTTTTCTTGAATTTAGAAAATTTTAGAGGCAAAACAATACAGACCATTAGATTACACCAATGGTTGAGATTGCATTATATAAACTTACCTAAAAACAAAAACTAAAATTATAAAGTAAAAATAATAGATGTGGAGAAATTTAGCCAAATCAAAAAGGACACGTGACAATAAAAAATGTGACAAACTTTTTAGTAAGAAAAGATAAAATTATAAAATAATAATAATAATATATATAAATTTATACGAATTATTAAAAGAAATATAGTAATAAAAGGCACGTGGCAAACAAAAGTGGGTTTTATTTTGCATAGCATAATAATAATGTATATTATAAAAATATTTTCGAATTTTTAAATTTATTTCAAAATTATAATAACAATCTTTTTTATTTTTTACTTGATTTTTTATTTCTTATAAATTTATAATTGTTATTCTTAGGCATCTCTAATATTCTACATATTTATCTCTATCTATTTACTTAATGCACTTGATAATATACCAAAATAAAGTAGTCTTTGACCACATGTCTCTCTTACATTTTTTTGATAGTTTTTATTGAATTTAGAGAACTTTATTGACAAAGTTTAATTTGAACCACTAGATTACATTAACCATTCATATTAGGAAATTCATAAAAAAAGAAATCAACCCTAACTATAATTATTATATAATAATTCTTTCCTAAAATTCTCATCTGTATTTTTATATATTATGACGTACCTATTTCTTCTATCATGGATCGTACATTTTGTCTGAAGCATCCAATCTAAGTAAATTTCTTCTGAAACTAAAATTTTTCTATCGTACTTTCAAACAAATAATATTGATATTATTTGCATGAATATAAGTGATATGATTTCTTTTAATACCAAAACTATTATAAAAATATTTCCCGAAAATACATACTCACTTTTGCTCTTGCCTAGTTGGCTAGAAAATGAACATAAACATTACAAAACCTGTCCATCTAATGATACTTGGGAGTAAAAGTTACAACTTTAGTGCATAAAACATTCAAGTCAAATTTAATTTGCCGACAGTCAACGTCAGCTTGCCCATTAAAAAAGCTGTATAATATATATAAATGATGTAATTTGGTACATGCATAAATGAAAATGCAGACCAGGGTCAGGACTCTGGAGGATCAGCCATGGCAGCCAACAACTACAAGGATCTACCTTGTGGCGCCAGTATTGGGAGCTCTTTTGGGTGCCACCATCTACGCCGAAATCAAGCTCAAGGACGACGAAACCAACGCGCCTCGTCCCATGAGCTTCCGTCGCTAGCTAGACTGTGAACAATTGAACATTTCATTAAGAAGGAGGCATTACAGCAATACAAGGAGGGTTTTATAATTACATGACTTGACGAGCAAGATACTCAACATTCCTAATTTTGAAATTCAAAGATATTTACAGAAATGCCCTCCCTTATACATTCCAAACATTACATTCATTACATTTAATTATACATTCCTAACATCCCCCCTCAAGCGAGACAGAGATACAATGCCGAGCTTGAAAACGTTGGCAGAGAAAGGACAAAACAGCAAGGCCTTGGTGAACATATCAGCCAGCTGATCTGATGAAGAAACATGCTGAGTTTGTAATTTGTGCAAGGCAACCTGTTCCCTAACATAATGATAATCAATTTCGATGTGTTTGGAACGAGCATGAAAAACAGGATTTACAGTTAATTGTAAGGCACTAAGATTATCACAGAATAGAATTGGACAAGACGATTGTGAGATATGAAGATCAGTGAGAAGATATAACAACCAAGTAATTTCAGCAGCAGTGATGGCCATAGCACGATATTCTGCTTCAGTGCTACTACGAGAAACAGTTGGTTGTTTCTTGGCAGACCAGGAGATGCAATTGGCACCAAGAAAGGTACAAAAACCAGTGGTAGACCGCCGTGTTTGAGCACAACCAGCCCAATCAGAATCAGAATAGGCACGAAGAGAGAAATCAGTGTGAGAGGATAAAAATTGACCATGATCAATGGTGCCTTTTACATATCTAAGAATCCTCTTTACTTGGGAAAAATGGAAATCAGTTGGTTGCTGCATGTGTTGACAGACAGAATTTACAGCAAAAGAAATGTCAGGTCGAGTAAAGGTAAGATATTGAAGAGATCCAACAAGTTGCCTATACAAAGTGGGATCATGAAATGGAGGAGAATTGTCTGGTGGTTGAAGCTTATAGGCAATTGGAGTTGAGAGAGATTTGGCATCAAGAAGACCTGCCTTCTTTAAAAGGGAAAGAGCATATCGTTGTTGAGACAAGAAAAGACCATCAGGCAAAGATTGAACCTGAATCCCAAGAAAATAGTGGACATGACCAAGATTTTTCATTGCAAATGCAGTATTCAGTTCTTGTAAAAATCGATCAAGTAGAGGAGAAGAATTCCCTGTGATTAACATATCATCTACATATAGAAGTAGGACAACCAAATCGCCATCCTTTTTAAGAACAAACAGAGAAGGATCAGCAATGCTAGAATGAAACCCTTGTGAGAGCAAGAAAGAGCTGAATTTATCAAACCAGGCACGTGGAGCTTGTTTCAAACCATATAAGGCTTTATTTAGCTTGCAAACATAGGATTTATGAACTGAGTGTTTAAATCCTGGTGGTTGAGAAACATAAATAGTTTCCTGAAGCTCTCCTTGTAAAAAAGCATTTTTAACATCGAATTGGCAAATTTTCCATTTCTTGACTGCAGCAAGAGAAAGAACAGTGCGAATAGTTGCTGGTTTAACAACAGGTGAAAAAGTTTCAGAAAAATCTACTCCATGCTGATTGAACCCTTTTGCAACAAGTCGTGCTTTAAAACGATCAATTGTATCATCTGCATTGTATTTGACACGAAAAACCCACTTTGTTCCTATAACATTCATGTCAGAAGATTTTGGAACTAACTCCCATGTGTTATTTTCCTCTAAAGCCTGAAGTTCTTCTTTCATAGCTTGTAGCCAACCAGGATGATCAAGAGCTTCTTTAATAGTCTGAGGTTCAAGAGCAATGTGATCAGGTTTTGTGTTAACCATTAGGGCATATTTTGGATTAGGTTTAACAACACCTAACTGAGACCTGGTGACCATGGAGTGACGAGGTTTGTCAGGAAGCACTGAATGATCATGACTAGGATGAGGAGAAGTAGGAGTGGAAGATGAACAAACAGCTGTAGGGACTGAGAATTCAGAGGAATGTGGATAAAGCAAAACAGGAGATGACTGTGAAGAAGATGATGGAATGACAGCAGAAGAAGGAATAGGATCTGATTGAGTGATTGTGAAGGGAATCAAATCCATGTAAGTTGAAATATCTGAGGTAAGTGGAACACGACGAGCAATCTTTTCCTGAGAAACAGACTTGTAAGGAAAATTTTGTTCATCAAAGAGAACATCTCGAGAAGTAAAAAACTTCTTGGAAGGAATGTGATAACAAAGGTAGCCCTTGTAGTGAGATCTGTAGCCAAGAAAAACACAAGGCAAAGACCTTGGCAAAAACTTGTGAGCATTTTGAGACCTTAAAGAAGGATAACAGGAGCATCCGAAAACTTTAAACAATGAGTAGTTAGGTTGTTGTTTGAACAAGGCAAAATAAGGCGAAATGTTCTCTTTTAAAACAGATGAAGGTCTTCTATTCATAAGATAAACTGCTGTGGAGAAACTTTGTGTCCAAAAAGAAGATGGAACATCACTATGAAACATTAAGGACAGTCCAACTTCAACAATTGTGCGATGCCTTCTTTCAGCCCTACCATTCTGCTGAGGTGTATGTGGACAAGAAACTTGATGAATTATACCATTAGACGAACAATAGGATTGCATTTTGGCAGACATGAATTCACCACCACCATCAGATTGTAAACACTTAATATGTGTAGAAAATTGGCGTTGAACATACATATCAAAGGCTAGAAAAACAGAATAAAAATCTGACTTATTGCGTAAAGGATAGAACCATGTGAACCTTGTGCAATCATCAACAAATATGACATAGTAGCGAAAATTGTCAATAGAAACAATAGGAGCTGGACCCCAAAGATCACAATGTACTTTATCAAAAGGATTAATGCAACTAGTTGGACTGTTTGAGAAGGGTAATCGAGTAGACTTTGCTAGCTGACAACTAGAACAAACAAAAGAAGATTCATCTGCATTCTCAAAATCTATTAAGAGTTGATTTTTGAGCTTCAAAAGTACATCAGCAGAACAATGCCCCAATCTAGAATGCCAGAGAGACAGAGTTGGTTTTTGAAGTTTGCTGGAATAATAGCCAAAATGCTGAAACTGATGAATCTTGTAGAGACCACCAGCTTTAGATCCTTCAAGAATCATTCGTCCACTCCCTCTGTTAGTAACAGTAAAACCAGTAGGAGTAAATTGAAAAACACAATTGAAGTCAGTTGTAAACTAACTGATTGATAATAAGTTTTGCTTCAGATCAGGAACATGTAGAACATTCTTTAAAGTAATAGATCCAGACGAAGTAGTAAGAGTAACATGACCAATATTCTGAATAGGCAGCTTGTTTCCATTTCCAATTAAAACACTTTCAAAGCCAGGATAAGTTGTATAAGTGTCAAAGATATGCAGAAAAGGAGTCATATGAGATGACGCACCTGAGTCAGGAAGCCATTGATTAACATCATCAGTCTTAATTTGAAGAGCACTGAGTGCTTGCTGAACAGCTTTGGGATCAGACTGAAGAGATGGAACTCGAAAATCCTTGTTAAATCTTTTGAAACACTTATGAGCAGTGTGACCAGGTTTGAGACAAATTTGACAGATTGTCTTGAAAACCCTAAGTGCTTCCTTTAATTCTTCCTCATTTCGAATAGGTTGCTTAGGACCAAAAGCCACTGCATTTGAAGTTGGTGAGAATTGTGTTGTGTGTATGGAGGTAGTAGCTGGAGCAAAACCTCTCTTGTCAGAAGAGAAAACTGAAGAAACTGAGTTGGATTTCAGGCTTTTATGAGCTGCAAATGCAACTGGAGATACAACATCAGGACTAGATTGAAGAAGAATCCGAGACTCATAACTGTGTAACATGGATAGAATTTCAGAATAGTCAGGTAGAGGTGGTCTGAGAATCATGGTTGTAAACATTTGATAGTTTGTTCCAAGTCCATTTATCATCCAAAAAGATTTCCGATCATCAGATAGGGGCTTTCCAATTGCAGCAAGTTCATCACAAATTGTTTTGTACTTGGAGAGATAGTCATCAAGAGAGACATATTGTTCACGCTTTAGAATTTGCATCTGATGATTTAGAGCAAGTTCCCTATCCATCGTTGCCTTAACAAACTTAGACTTTAAGGCATTCCAAACATCAGCAGCAGAATCAATTCCAATAACTTGAGCTAAGATTTCTTCACTTAAAGTACCAAGAATCCATCCTTTAATCAGTTTATCAGTTCTTTTCCAAGCACAGTAATTAGAGTTTGGCATGACTTGTGTAGTAGAATCAGGCAACTGATGAATGATAGTTTGAGGTGGTGATGGAATTGTACCATCCAAAAAACCAATGCATCCTTGAGATTCAATTAAATTTGTAATCTGAGATTCCCACATTAGATAGTTCTTTGCATTAAGCCGAAGAGTAACATAAGAAGGTGCATGAACATGGATAGGATAAGGAAATTTTATCAAGCATTGTGAATTAATTGAACTGGATGCAGATGACTGCCCAGCGACTTGATGAGAAGTAAATGTAGGAAACCATGGATATGACATGACATGATCAGCCAAGGAAGAGTCGATAGTGGATTCTAAAACAGCAGACTGATGAGATTCACCAAAAGAATTTGAAGCCATAGCTTTCAATGTCAATAACAAAGAATGAAGTATCAGCAAAAACAGAAAAGTTCACCGAAGAACAGAGTGTTCTGCTTCTTGCCGAAGAACAGAGTGTTCTGCTCCTTGCCGGATGTTTTGAAGATTGAAAACACTTTGCTCAAAAGGGAGAAGCGAAGACCTTGAAGAAAGAAGCGGAAGCAAAGATCTTGATGCTCTGGTACCATGTGAACAATTGAACATTTCATTAAGAAGGAGGCATTACAGCAATACAAGGAGGGTTTTATAATTACATGACTTGACGAGCAAGATACTCAACATTCCTAATTTTGAAATTCAAAGATATTTATAGAAATGCCCTCCCTTATACATTCCAAACATTACATTCATTACATTCAATTATACATTCCTAACATAGACAACCCGGCACCTTGATCTCAGGTACTTCTTTGCTGCATGTTCACGTGTGTGTGCGTGCATATTTATATCCTCCCTTAATTACCACTACTAGTATCAGCAAACAATAAAGAAGGGAGGAAATGAACAAGTTGAATGCCTTCTTAATTTCTTTAATTTTTTTAAAATTTTTTATAAGAAAATACTGATATGTAAAAGTGTTATATAGAGTTATTTTGAGTGAAATTATTTTTTTAATTTAATTTAAGACATCCAAATATAAGAAAATTTTTTATTTCTATATTTTACATTTTTTTCGTATAATTTCAAGAAAATTAAACATATTTAAAAATTAAAAAACTTCACATTAGCCTTGCATTGACAGAACGGACATCTCCGCTGATGAGATTGCACACCACCAATCACTTGCTAAAAAAACAAAAATTCAGTGATAGTTTCAAAAAGTTTTGGAATAATTTTTTAGAAATGTAATTCGGCCCTTGCAAGGACGTTTTTTATGAAAGATGCTAGAACTGTGTTCTGAATGCAATTTGCACAATATATAAGAATAAAAAACTTTTTTAATTTTAATGAATTTTCAAATTTTAATATTTTCAAATAAAAGGATTAATATACCAAGGGTGGAGCGAATGACGCAACCTATGCGTTTCATGAACTTTCTGATTTCAAGCTGATGGATATATAAATTATTAGAACGTTTTATTTTTTACAATGAAAATAGTTGCTCAACGCAAACTGTTTACTATTTATTTAAGTCATGTTTTGCCAAAGGAATCGTCTTTTACTTCCCGAGTAAGAATGATATTTTAGTATATGATATTTATAAAAAAAGGTGAAAATAACAATAATAATATTATAGACACTGTCACTTGTCTGTGACATAAAAGTATGGTTAGGTGAACGCTGCTTTTCAGCTGGGAGTTCTTGGGCCCGAAGGTGGGCCTTGGTATCTGGGGAAGTGGTGCAAACGAGGCCTGAGTAAGTTGCCTTCGTCAGGAAAGAAAGAGATTTTATTTTTGTTGGGTTGGACGGACGTGTTAGGTTTGTTCCACGTAAATATTGTTCGTAATTTATATATAAGTTAATGACAGTCTTATTTTTTAAATTAATTTTTAATTAAAAAATACTCGTGATACCTATTACGATTTTACTTTTATTGTTTAAATTCAAAGCCTAAATGGCTTAACAATAATTTTGAAACTTAGATAGGGCCCAAAAGGCTCAACAAAAAGGGGTGGGAAATTAATGTTCTGAGATCACAAAACCTGTTTCTGTAGGTTACACTTTTGTATGATTATAAATTTAGTTGGGGCCCAAGAAATGCAAATATGAGTCTAAAACAATCAGCCAACCGCAATTTACTTAACAAATTGATCATATTTTACTTGAAAAAGAATCTGATTAAGACAGCTTTAGTATACTATCGGTGCAGTCTGAGAGGAAAGTGCTATACTTGAAGTCCAAGCAAGCATATTGCTGGTATGTACTTTTTGGTGGTCGAAATTTTTTGCAAATTATTGGTCTTGGTGCGGAAAACAAATATACATGAAAACTTTTTTTTGGGGGGGACAAGATTGGTTGGTTAGTATGTGCTCTTAACCTAATCTTGTGTGCCTTTTTGTTTGATAACAGCCAATTTTCAATAATTTGATGAATATACATTGGATTTTGTTTTTTGTGAGTAATTATATTATTTTTTATCGCTTTTTTAAGGAAATTTTTTTTCACTAAGATCAAATTACGATTAAATTATAGTACAAGACTGTATTCGCAATTTATGGTTGTTTCTTATCATTTCATGATTCTTGGTATTTTTTCTCCTAAGATTAAGTAGGGAATTATTTTGAAATGTAATTTTTTTATAAAAAAATGCTCCGTACTTTACATTTTTTAAAATAATGTCTGGCATGACTTATTGGTAAGCAAAGGTTAATCTTGATTCGGCCTCCACAACCAAAAGTGGCCAGATTTGCATTTTTTAAAAAAAATTGTTTCAACTAAGATGAATGGGCTCACATAATGTTGATGTTAATCATTCTCAGTTGCGGATATTTGGCCAAATGAAAATTTTTATTTGTATATTGATTTTTTATTCAAGATCTTTTATTTTTGATAAAGATAATTAAATTAAATTTCATATCTAGTTTGCATATTCCGCTGGTCTTTCAATATTCTGTACTAAATTTGAAGAGAGTTTTTTTATTTGAACCCACGATAATATTAAATTTGGTAGCCCATATTTTCTGATAAGTATGAATCGAAAAATACATTAGTTTTCATAATTCATAGTTATATAAAAATTACTCCTCATGAACATTGTTAATAAAAATTAACCTCACTATTTTTAATAAAAATAATTTTTTATATTGTCTATTTTTTATTCTTCATGTAAATTCAAGATTACATTAATATCTAGTATATTAACAAATTTTAAATAATTTTAATGCATATGCATGTAATTGATGCTTAATTTAATATTGTTGTTTTAAATTATTATTAGAAAAATATTCAAATGTATATAATTATACCCACATTAACAAAATCTATTACATTATAAAATTTTAATTTTTTTGACAAGAATAAATGAAAACAAATCTTTAAATATCAAAATCAATTTAAAAAATAATCTTCATTAAGTTAAAAAATATATTAAAAGAAATTTCAAATATTGTGTAGGCCAATTTATTGAGTACAAGTTGTTGGTTGGTTTACTATTTTATCAAACTTTTCAAATTAAATTGGAATAAAATAATTAATTATTTTATTATTTTTTAAAAAAATAATAAATTTAACCACACAATTTTTATTTTAAAATGATAATTGCAAAAGCCTTTGTCATTACCGGTTTGCTGATTTGTCATTTTAATTAAGTAGTTGTTTATTTAGCAGTAAAAAATTAGTATTAATAACTTATATAAATAGACATTATAATTATTATTAATATAACTAATTAAAATTTTATATTATTATATATTTTTAAAGGCTATTTTAACATAAATATATGGTGAAGTTTTGTGATTTTAAAATAGGTTTTAAGTGGTCAAAGAGTTATGCTTAAATCAAAATTTCTTAATTTATTAACTATTTATCAGTCAGGACAATTAGAAGTCCGCGGTGACAAATGGTCAAGAATTGTAGGATACGATAATAATAAATGATAAAAATAATAATAAATAATATAATCGACGGCTTACAACCTTAAATTTACAAACACTTCACACGGATGATCGAGCCTTTGACGTGCGGACGACGGAGCCGACCTCGACCATGCACCAGAAATCACAAGAACCTTCCCCACCATCCCCAACTCTTCTACCCTCACACCTCTTCTCTGGAAAAATATCCAACCTCTTCGAGCTCTCCAGAATCCAACTTCCCCCACCTATATGTATCCATCTCCACCCTACACTCCCTACTCCGCGACGACGGACGCATAACAGCAACGGCAGCTCTTCTTTTTACGCAATCTAATCTGATTCACATCTTCCATTCATCTTCACTTCGGACGGCAACCGCGAGTAGCCTATATACAAGCACTCCTCTACTTGTGGCTGTTATCTATACGTAATAGTATTAATAATGGCGGACGTGCAGATGGGTGGAGGTGACGTTGAGACCTTCGCCTTCCAAGCCGAGATCAACCAGCTGCTCAGTTTGATCATCAACACCTTCTACAGCAACAAGGAGATCTTCCTCCGTGAGCTCATCAGCAACTCCTCCGACGCCCTGGACAAGATCAGGTTCGAGAGCTTGACCGACAAGAGCAGGCTCGATGCCCAGCCGGAGCTCTTCATACGTATTGTTCCTGATAAGATTAACAAGACGCTGTCTATCATTGATAGCGGCATCGGCATGACCAAATCCGGTATACCTTCTCTCCTTTCTCTCTCTAAGCATTTTTCTGTTTACTATTTGCTGATCATATGGTTTGCCGTGGTTACTGAGTTGTGGTTATTGATAATTTAGGACTCGTGTCTTGATTGTACTTTTTGCTGATAGATTGCAGTATGATATATAATAGATCAATTTTTCACTTTGAGTGTGATAAGGTGCTGCGTAAATTGGTTAAAAACTGGTTTTGTGATTTTTATAAAGGTCTTTTCCTTCTTCTAATGTGTGATGTTGTGAACTTGGTCTCAATTGTTACTTTTTCTGTTCTTTTGTATTTATACTTTTTATGAAAATAAGTAGAAGATGGTATTTAAAGGTTCTGTACTGCTTTGATGTCGTTTGTGACAGCTATAATATGGGAAGCATGCAATCGATGTGTATTTTCATCCATTGACTAATATGCTATGTACCGGTAGCAGTAATTTTGCCTTCAATTATGAGGATGGTGCTTGTATCAGATATTTTGACATTGAAATGGCTTATATGTTGGCAGACCTGGTGAACAACTTAGGAACAATTGCAAGGTCCGGGACC
This sequence comes from Piper betle, assembly GCA_033002965.1. Lineage (NCBI taxonomy): Eukaryota > Viridiplantae > Streptophyta > Magnoliopsida > Piperales > Piperaceae > Piper > Piper betle. The sequence goes on along the minus strand of JAURVB010013190.1, from coordinate 37,236 downwards.
AAGGAGTTCATGGAGGCTCTGCAGGCTGGTGCCGATGTCAGCATGATTGGGCAGTTTGGCGTTGGGTTTTACTCTGCTTATCTTGTTGCCGAGAAGGTCATCGTCGTGACGAAGCACAACGATGATGCGCAGTACATTTGGGAATCACAAGCTGGTGGATCCTTCACCGTGACCATGGATGTGAATGGTGAGCCCCTGGGTCGGGGAACCAAGATCACCCTCTTCCTAAAAGAAGACCAGGCATGTGATTGACAATGTTAATCTAATTGTTGTATACTTGCAATGTAATGACATGCTTGAGAGTTGCTGAATTCTACTTTATGGCTTTGCAGTTGGAATATCTCGAGGAGAGGAGGATCAAGGACTTGGTGAAGAAGCACTCTGAGTTCATCAGCTACCCAATTTACCTTTGGACTGAGAAGACAACTGAGAAGGAGGTCAGTGATGATGAAAGCGAGGAGACCAAGAAGGAACAAGAGGGTGATGTGGAGGAGATTATTGAGGACAAGGAGTCTAAGCCCAAGAAGAAGAAGGTGAAGGAAGTCAGCCATGAATGGACTTTGATCAACAAGCAGAAACCTATCTGGTTGAGGAGGCCAGAGGAAATCACCAAGGAGGAGTATGCCTCCTTCTACAAGAGCCTAACCAATGACTGGGAAGACCACCTTGCAGTGAAACATTTCTCAGTTGAGGGACAGCTTGAATTCAAAGCCATCCTCTTTGTGCCAAAGAGAGCTCCATTTGATCTCTTCGACACACGGAAGAAGATGAACAACATCAAGCTCTATGTTCGGAGAGTGTTCATCATGGACAACTGTGAGGAGCTCATCCCAGAGTACTTGGGATTTGTCAAGGGTGTTGTGGATTCTGATGATCTACCACTCAACATCTCTCGCGAGATGCTTCAACAGAACAAGATACTGAAGGTGATCAGAAAGAATCTTGTCAAGAAATGCCTTGAATTGTTCTGTGAAATTGCCGAAAACAAAGAGGATTACAACAAATTCTATGAAGCATTCTCCAAGAATTTGAAGCTTGGGATTCATGAGGACAGCCAGAACAGGGCGAAAATAGCTGACTTGCTTCGCTACCACTCAACTAAGAGTGGCGACGAGATGACAAGCTTGAAAGACTACGTCACAAGGATGAAGGATGGCCAGAAAGACATCTACTACATCACGGGAGAGAGCAGAAAAGCTGTGGAGAACTCACCATTCCTGGAGAGACTCAAGAAGAAAGGTTACGAGGTCCTATATATGGTCGATGCCATTGATGAATATGCAGTTGGTCAGCTCAAGGAGTATGATGGGAAGAAGCTTGTGTCGGCCACAAAGGAAGGTCTGCAGCTCGAAGACGACGAAGAAGAGGAAAAGAAGAGAAAGGAAGAGAAGAAGGCAGCATTTGAAAGTCTATGTAAGATCATGAAGGACATCCTCGGTGACAAGGTTGAAAAAGTGTTAGTCTCAGACAGGATTGTGGACTCTCCTTGCTGCTTGGTTACCGGTGAGTACGGATGGAGTGCAAACATGGAGAGGATTATGAAGGCGCAGGCATTGAGAGACAGCAGCATGAGCTCCTACATGTCTTCTAAGAAGACAATGGAGATCAACCCAGATAATGGTATTATGGAGGAATTGAGGAAGAGAGCAGAGGCTGACAAGAATGACAAGTCTGTGAAGGATCTTGTGTTGCTTCTGTTTGAGACGGCATTACTCACATCCGGGTTTAGCTTGGAGGATCCCAATACTTTTGCTGTGATGTTGCTTCTGTTTGAGACGGCATTACTCACATCCGGGTTTAGCTTGGAGGATCCCAATACTTTTGCTGGGAGAATTCACAGGATGTTGAAGCTGGGATTGAATATTGATGAGGAGGTAGTGTTAGGCCCTTTGGGCCCCCACCCAAACTCCGAACCCACAGTTGGACCCTTCGGGCCCCCAAAAGGAACTTGCAACAGGTGTCACGGGCCTCTCTTAATCCAAAAGTTAACTTAAGGAATAGGGCTTTCCCATTAGCTCTATATACAAGTCACCAACAACCTCTACAACCGATGTGGGACAAACCCAACAACTCCCCTTCACACATCGGGCGTGACCCGAAACCATTACCGTCTGACACACTCCCCTTAAATTAGACGGCACCCACCTGACAATCATCAGGTGAAACCCATGAAGGAAACAACAACAATCGGCGTAGAACAACAACAATCGGCGTAGGCAAATCCGATCATCAGGTGAAACCCATGAAGGAAATAACAACAATCGGCGCAAATCCGGCTCGAACTTGGCTCTGATACCACTTGTTAGGCCCTTTAGGCCCGTACCCAAGCTCTGATACCACATGTTAGACCCTTTGGGCCCCCACCCAAACTCCGAACCCACAGCTGGACCCTTCGGGCCCCCAAAAGGAACTTGCAACAGGTGTCACGGGCCTCTCTTAATCCAAAAGTTAACTTAAGGAATAAGCGCTTTCCCATTAGCCTATATACAAGTCACCAACAACCTCTACAACCGATAGGGACAAACCCAACAGGTAGGAGGGGAGGATGAGGAGATGCCGGCGTTGGAGGAGGATGGAAATGAGGAAAGCAAGATGGAGGAGGTTGATTGAGAAGCTACAATGTAAATTTGTAACTGTAAAAGCCAGTGATGGTTATGAAGCAACGACTTCCGAGTCGCTTGAAGAGTCCAAAGCCTGGTTTGTGCTTGTAGTTAGTGTCTGTGTAATGTGTATTGTGGACGTCGTCTTCTGTATTGGTCTTTTTCGTGTCATCTTCGGTGTTCAACGTTGGTAGGTAATTTTAGAGGGCTTATGGTCTCATGTGGTTTCAGGTTTGTCAAACCGTTCCCCCCAATAAGGGAATGGCTGTTTTTAAACAAGATGGATGTCTAGGGTTGCTACAGAAAGCTTAAAATAGAATATATTTCTTTTTCAAGGTAAATTTGAAAATAGAGGCGGGAAAGGTTGTGACATAGGAGAGGTTGTGTGGAGAAATGAGTCTCATGAATGAAAATGAAAAGTTACAGTGTTCGTATAGAAAAATTTTCTATTACTATTACATCCGAGGGGAAGGAGTTTGTTGCATTGGAATGGATAGATCGGAATAACTGATAGTGTCCTCAAAGTCTATTTAGTTTCATACCAAATAAATAAGGGATTCGTTTCCGCACCCGAGAAAAAGCTTAAGCGATTGGGAGGAGCCAAAAGCCATTTTTTATGTCAAAACCAATCCTTTCATGTGAGCATTACCAACGCAACTTAAGAATTAGGTGGAGTGTAAAGTGCATGCATGAGCAGACAGGGCTTTATTGGACTAGCAGTGTGAGATTTAGACTGAGTTTGAGATGAATAGAGGCAATTCCAACCAAATAGAAGTTAATAACACATCTGAAAAGAAAAAGTGATATTCTAAAGTAAATTGTACCATGCGATGGTTGTACAAGATTTGCATCGGACAACGTATGGCACACACTTGGTTGGGAAACTTGGGAATCGGAACCAAGAACAGGAAAAGCAAATTTGAAGCTGCATCAATTGAGACCCTTTATTCTTCTCCTTTCTCACATGCTCACAACTCTGTCCCCCACCTCATTAGATTTTTAACTCTTCCCCAACTTCAATTCCCAGCTCTCATTTACTACCCCATTTTTGGCTCCCATTGCATTTAGCAACGCTCGGCCAATTCCACAAGAAAATCAGCTGCAATCACCTCCCTTCCACTATGAACGAGTAAGGCCACCTTCGCATTCTTTTTGTTTGAGCGCACATAAATAATGCAACAAAATGAAGTGAGGGGGTTTGTATCACTAAAAGTGTTAACTGAAAACCAAACTTGTTCATTTCACTTCATGTAAACTTGCACCTGAACGACATCGCTCTCTGCTCTCTGCTCTACTAGACCAAAGCCAACCACAACAAGCGTTCATGTCACAGCCCTAGACGGACTTGTCAACGTCAACTCCCTCTTCACCGTCGCCGTCTTCGTCGGCCTCTCCCTCGCTACCCGCGGCCAGCACAACCTCGAAGGCCTCGCCGCATGCGACGCCGGTGTGGACGTGGCCAAGAGGCTGATAGTCTACGAAGTGGTGTCGTTCAGCTTCTTCATGTTCTCGAGCCTGGTGGCCCAGGGGCTCAAGCTCGCCCTCAACCTGCTCAACAGCAAGCAGGCGAGTGAGGCGAACCATGCTTCCATCAACCGCCGGTTGCTGAGCTTTGGGATGCTTGGGTCGGCACTGGGTTGTGTCATGGGTTGTCTGTTTCTTCTGCTGTCCATGGTGAATGTGATACAGATTCGTCTGGGCCTTGTATCTTGCCATGGTGTTCATGCTGTCCGGGCAGTTGCGGTTGTGACCACCCTCATCTCCTTTGCACTCATCGTCTATATCTCCACCGCCATTTATGCCTTCACTCATTGAATTGAATTTTGTCTTTGTCATTCTGGGTTCTGAAGTGATCGAATTAAATTACCAAAAAATTATATATATGTGTTCATTAAATATTTATATTGGAACCGAAAATGAAGTCAAACCAAAAATGTCGATCTTAACTCGGTTTAGGAAATTCAGGAATTTTATTTGTACTATTTAAAATGGATTGTTTCTTATACTTGGAACAAAATTATACCATTTTCTGGCAACTAATCGTGTTCAAAATTATGGTCGATATACATACCATGTTAAACTTTCAAAATTAGCTATAATAAATCAATCAACTTGATAATAATCCGAATATAGCAATAGATAGGTTCTCTTTTTCTTCAAATTTTACTTTTTTAATTTGGTTTTGATTCCAAACCAAAATATGACGGTATATAAAACTTTGTTTTACAAAGAACCAGAAGTAATAGAAATGGAAAGAACCAAACAAAATTACTAATTTCATTTTTTTAATTTAATTTAATTTATTTTTTACAGAAGTAACCGAGAAGTCACGCATTCCTGTTAATTCTAGAACCAACCCCATGTAAGCATTTAAAACTATAGCGAATAGAGTAATAAGGCTACTGTAAAAGATCTTCTTTGTCTAATCTCTCTCCAAACCCCACATATGCGGAGCCCTTTTGAGTTGTCATACTCCTCTATATTGATTTAACCAGTTCTCTAAAAATTCATTTGTTGATTTAAATTATTTTTGTATTGAGATATTAGATTTGATTCTTACAGATAAATTGCTTAATCCTTTTCATCTCTAGTTATTATTAGGACTGGACCTATATATTCTTCTTAATAAGAAGGGAAATTTAAAATTGGTGTTAGATTAAAAGTAGGAAAATAAGTCAATTAAAATATAAAAAAATTAAAAATATAATAAAAATATTTCTTATAGAGGGTCACGGGTTCAAATATTATTAAGTTCAATTTTTTTAAAAAATATATATAATAAAAATACATTTCACGGTAATATATCACGAGTTTGAACCCAATCAACTTTAACTTTTAACTTCTCTCTAATAAAAATTTATCTACTTGCCATAAAAAAATATAATAAAAAATAAATAATTATAATTAATCTTTTCATTCAAATAAGATATATCTTTAAAGTTAATCACAATCTATATCTAATATATTAAATTATTACAATCTATTTCTTTATTAAATAAAAGATTATATACATAATTAAAATTTATTCAATATAATTAGTGTATTACACCACATCTTGGCTAGTTAACACTAATGCTAATAATTAAGTGTAAATAATCTCAATGGACTTACTCTATTTGTAATTGGTTGGGAAAATTAAAGTTGGGCATCGGTCAATTTAATTGAACATAAATAAAGTATTGTCCACATGTTTGCTCACTTAACTTTGGGTAAAACTGTCGATCACTTATGGTTTAAATTTTTTTGTCAAATCAATGAGACAAGGCCAAAATTTGATCAATATAATAATTTATTTTATCTCATAATTATTATATTATCTAATCATTTTTTTATTATAAATATCAATTTTAACACAAAAAATTAATGTCTCATATATATAATCATTATCTCTTTTATACTTGCAGTTTATCTTATGTCAATTAGTATAAAAATTAAAAAAAATTGAAAAAAAATTTGAATAAATAAATATTATATTACCATAAAAAATTCAAAAAATACGGTTAATATGTTTTAAATTTAATAATTATCGATGATAATCAGTAATAAAATTTAAAATATTATTTATATAATTAATTTATGATTTTTAGTGATCGCTAAGAAATCATTAAGTCCAAGAAAAAACATTCGTCTATATTTAATTTACTTTTATTCAATCACAGTTGATTCGTCATGGAAAACACTTCATATGCCCATCGGACACCACGATAGAGCCTACGGGGACATGGATTCTTGTTTAGAGGGAACTCTTAATGCGGTCTGTCTCTCTTCCATGGTGCGACGAGGAGAGGATCTATCTTTTAATGGCGTTAATAATTGAATCAGTACATTTATTTTTTGAAAAAAAGGACTGATAATTTACTAACAAAAAGGAAATATATTAATACTAGTAATTGGATGTGTACGTGACAAAAAATATTCATCTATGTCAAATGCTGCCGGCATAGATTATCTGCTGTTCGGTCATCACAGCGTATCTAAGAGACTGAGACTCTCTCTCAATCATTCACTCGCTTCTCTTTCACACATCCCGGCTTCCAAACTCCACTCCTCTCTTCCTCTTCTTCTCCGTATCCAACCACACCACTAACAGCCCCCCCTCATCCCATCTCTTCCACCACAAACGAGTAAGCCCACGTCCTTCTCCTCCTCGTTCTTTGCGATACTTTTCTTCCTCTTATAGATATAACTATATATGTATATTCGATCCAGATCCATGCCGCAGTACCAAAAGGACGACGGCGACGACTGCCCACCCACCGCCACTACCAGCGTTCATGTCACGGCCCTCGACGGCCTCGTCAACGTCAACTCCCTCTTCACCGTCGCCGTCTTCATCGGCCTCTCCCTCGCCACCCGCGGGCAGCACAACCTCGACGGCCTCGCCGCGTGCGACGCCGGCGTCGACGAGGCCAAGCGCCTCATCGTCTACGAGGTCGTCTCATTTAGCTTCTTCATGTTCTCGAGCCTGGTGGCCCAAGGGCTGAAGCTCGCCCTCAACCTGCTCAACAGCAAGGAGGCGAACGAGGCCAGCCATGCCCCCATCAACAAGAAGGTGCTCCGCTTCGGGATGCTCGGGTCGGCTCTTGGGTCGGTCATGGGCTGTTTGTTTCTCCTACTTTCGATGGTGAATGTGATACAGATTCGGCTGGGACTGCTGTCTTGCCGTAGTGTTCATGCTGTGCGTGCGGTCGCGGTGGCGGCTACGCTCATCTCCACTGCTCTCGGTGTTTATATTTCTACTGCTGTTTATGCTTTCACCCATTGATCAGATGCAATTGCAACTCACTTCTATTATTAATGATCATGATGTTGTTGTAACTTATGATGTTGTTGTTGTAATTTATGATGTTGAATTACTGTTTCTGCTTATTATTTATGAATCAGTTGATCTGGAGGTGATTCAGTACTTGTGCCGATTAACGTTGCAGTGGTTGGTAGTTGCTGGTTTTATTTTTACTTCTAAGTCAGTTGATCTATCTGGAAGTGATTCAATTTCTGATTGTTGCATTTTGGTGAAGATTGTTGATTTTTTGTGATCCTTTGTCAGTCATGCATTTTGTTGATTGCCCATTGTTTCCTTTTTTTTCTGAAATTTTTAATTAAAAAGTTTCAAGCAATGAGTTGTTGATTGTACAAATGTTCATGGATTGTTCTGTGGTTTGATTGATCTTGGAGTACTGATTTTAGTTGTTGCAATTGCCTTTGGCAAATATTGTTGCTTTTGCCTTTGTGAAAAAAAACAAGAAGAAAAAAGGTGTGCTCTTTCCTATCTTTATCATACCCACTTTCCCCTTGATTTCTTTCTCACAAAGAACGGATCTCTGGAATAGGCTGTGGTCATTTGATGCTAATTAAAATTTGGAGCGACAGAGGTGGCATCCTTTGCCTTCATATTCACTTTGCACCAATTACGTTGGTTATTGATTGTTTTACATTTGAAGGGATGGTAAAAAATCATGGACTCACAAAATTTTACACCCGATGACCATCGTGTGATAGCCTATGTTGCAGGGGTTACATCGTAAGAAGGTTTGGTTGCCTTGTTGGTGATCGATATGTTTTGGCAATTGAGATACAGTTGCGGTAGGTTTTTAGCTGATAAAGTGAGTTTAGTTTGTTCATTGGATAGTTGTCATATGTATGATGTAGAATCGCATTCATGGATTGTGGGTTTGGTGAATTTATTTACTCAAGAAACTTTTTTTTGTCAAGGTAAGGTTATTGAAGAAACTTTTACTTGTGATTCAATAAATCTTTGAACAGATTCAGTTGTTGAATAGAGAGGTGTCTTTACGTTTTCACCTTAATCATGCATGCTTAAAAATACTTTCTTTCCATTTTACACAAGATAGACTAAAATAAACACAAACACCAGCTCTTTCCTGCCTGCTCTGTGTCTCTAATCTTATTTAGAATTGTCCTGGGTTTATTGCATTGTGGTCGGTGATTGATGTGTGATTTATTATCTTTTTCACACTTAAGGGGTCTTACCGGTTCCCTGGAAATAAGAATTATAAATTATTTTAGTTCATGAAAATATTTGTTTCTTTCCAAATAATTTTCAAAATAGCTCCAGAATGACTCTGGTTTTTTGTTTATAGGTTGATCATCTCATGACATGCCACAAAACACCAAGTTTAAGTTCACAAAACTAAAATTAAAAAATGTCCACAAAACTGGTATCTTATGCATAATCAGGAACGCACAAAGTTAAAGAATCAGTCCGAAATCAAGTTTAAGTTCATAATGGTCGGTCGACAAATGATGTCAAATAATAATTTGGAAAACACAGCAGAGCCCTGCTAATGATCTTGATGATATTATCGGTCAGTGAAAGTCAGACACCTTCCTTGAAATATATTCCTCTATTATTTCAAAATAAAACTACAATTTTAATGGGCTTAATCTTCAGAAGAACTTTTCTAACGAAATGTTGGACTTATTTTGATGGGCCCAGCGTACGTTTTGTATTGCAAAATGTACCAATCTAGATTGACATGCATAAAAAATAAAGAAATAAACAATCAAATAAATAAATGAAATCAATATTAAATATAGATTGCCATCGTTGATATGGTCTATGAGATCTCCATTTCTCTCCTAATTAAACATATTTTAAGAGTGAGCCCAGGTTTGCCACAACCCATTCTTGGACGGTGGGCTTTGTCACAATTTAAAGATTTAATGGGTTGAGTCAAAATTTTATTTATCTACTCTTTATGATCTACATTCTTATTAGTAGGAGAGACACTAAATACTGACTTGAAATTAAAAATAAAAGAATTAATTAATCAAAATACAAAAAAAGTCTAAAAAATATAATAAAAATACGTCATTTTTTTAAATAATAAAAATGTTTTTTTATGATAGAATGTAATGGATTTAAACCCACCTAACCCAATTTGTAACTTCCTACTAGTAAGAGTTTATTTGATTGTCTTAAAAAATATAATACAAAAATAAAATAATTATAATTTATTTTTTTATTCAAATAAAATATATTTTTTAAAATCAATCACACTATATATTTAAAATATTAAATTATTACGATTTATCTCATTATTCAATGAAAATTTATGTATAAAATTAAGACTTATTTGGTATAGCATGTCGCGACATCTTACTTAATAATTAATAAAATGAGAACTCAATAATAGCCTGTGATTAAAAATATGAGATTTAACTAATCAAAATATAATAAAATAAATAATAATAATAATAATAATATAATAATAATAATAATAATAATAATAATAATAATACATTCTATTGTGTAAGGTTATGGGCTCGAGCCCCGTTAACCTCAATTTTTAACTTCTAATAAAAATAATAATAAAAATACCTCTTATTGCATAGGGACATAGTTTCGAACCTGATTAATCTTAATTTCTAACTTCCTTCTAACGAGATTTAGTTTACTTTTCTTGAAAAAATATAATTAAAAAATTAAATTTTTATAATTTATCTTCTAATTCAATTAGGATTTATATTTAAAGTCAATTGGAATTCACGCCTAAAATAATAAATTATTATAATATATCTCATTATTCAATAAGAATCTACATATAAAATTAAAATTTATCTATAGTATAAGTGGCATATAAGTCAACATCTTGCCAAGTTTCTATAAATAAGGTGAGTTGATTGGAGTTCTACTAGCTTGAACTAACCTACTTGGTGATTTGTGATTAGGTATATTTTCATTAAGTCATTTTGTTCATGTTTTATTCAAAGAACTAAGATGCATTAATTTATGTTATAATATAGAGCATGGACTAAAATTATAAGTCCATGAAAACTTTATATTAATTGTTTTAATTGAAAAACTGTTCAAATAGAAGCTTGCGCCATGAGTCCACAAACTCCATTCCTACAATTTCTTTTGACATGTTACTGACAACAAAACGCTTACAGTTCGACATTTGCCTTATTTATGCTATTTATTGATTTTTTAAAACTTTTTCTCCGGGAAATTTTTAGCGTCGTGAATACCTAAATGGGTAAAGCACAAAGTTTAAATATCATACCTGTTATTGTACAGGATTAACGAGGTCGAACCAAGGTCTTAAAATTATAAATAAAATATGTAATTAAATAGTAAAGTATATTTTTTATCAATATTTTATTAAATACTAGTTAAAATACATTGATTTTCAGCAAAAATAATCGATTTCATAAAAAAAATTGACATTAAACAATTAGGTATAGCTAGCGTAAAATGAATCGAAGGAGTGAACCATACTGATTTTGAAGATGATATGTGGTATACTGGGTATAGCTAGTTAATACAGTATCTTATATAAAATTGTAGTAAAATGTAAATACTTCTTAGTTATTAATATTTCTGGGAAAATCGAGAGGTATTTATGCTGTAGGGGTGTTAACAATTTCATCAAGATACGATTTCGTTCGATTAAAAGTTAACTCAAATCAATCGAGTAGAAGCACACATTTATTCGGTTTAACTTGACTTGAAACTCAATAATTTACATTAGATATAATAGTTTATATATTTTATATAGCCATTAATATAATAATTTTATTCTCAAACAAACTATTTGACTTATAATTGAACTAAAATTAAACTATTAAAATTTTTATAATTAATTTTATCTCAAATTATATAGTAAAAAAAAATATATGAATAATGTTCAAACTTTCCCGTATTTAACTTGATCTGATCTCGACTTGATTCAACTCAACTCAAACATTTTTTATCTCGAGTTGAACTTAAAATAAATGAGTCAAGTCTAAAAATTATTAAACTCCACTCGGCTCGTTCGATTAGCACCGTTATATGCATGTAGTCAATATCCGATAAAATGTCAATAAATAGACCAATGGTGACAAACCACCAATGGTGAGACCTTATTTTGACAAACGAGCTTTAAGCTTTTGCCACCAACTTTGGTAGCATCCCGACGCAATCGTGTGAAGTTGTGTTTTCAGACCAAGTAGTATATTTACGCCAATTTTTTATTAGAACGGATTACAAATTAATTTAACATGAAATATGGGGTATTTACTTATTATCGTATCACATCTAGATGAAAGCAATAAATTAATATATTCATGACATCTTCATATGAGCCAAAGCACAAATTACAGTGCTTATAACAACTTAAGAGGAGTCCACTACCAAAGTCAATTTCACTTTGGAACCGATATATATTTATGAAATGAAAGTCAACTCCCAAATGATTCAAAGTCAGAGCTTTTAGTAACCATGGCCAAAATCAACTAGGTCGGACAAAGCGAAGCCATTTGGTGTTTTGTCAGATACCCAAGACGTAGAGCTCTATGAAGCATAAAGTTTTTTAAAAAATTAATTGGTAGACATTAATTTATAATTAATTTGCCAAGGAAGATATATTATAAGATACACAATTACTAACAAATATATTGATATTCATGGTTTGCCCCAAATTATTTCTATGCTTTTTGGATATATAATGGACAAATATATAGGGTTTTTCTTAGTGCAGTGTAATACTACTACGTGCCCTACTAGACTCATGGACTCTTTTTTTGCTTCAACAGCGTAAGTTGCATCCTTAACATGAAAATTTAATTCTGATTTTAAATAAAAGTACTAGCCTAGATATTGAATATGTCGAGAAGTATAATTTGACATCAACGGAAGAACTAACATCCAAGATAACATAATGACAACTTATAATATAACTAATTCTTTTTGCTTCATTATGCAGGGTCATGATTTGTGAATCTTATACTAATTAATTCGTATTAATATTGACTCGATGTTGTCATTTCATACACTACTTCTTTTTCAGCGTTATTCAAAATGCTTATGGTCATATATATTAAGTAAATGTCGCTAGATATTTCTAGAGTGCCCACCAAACTAGTCAATGTGGTTCGTTATTCGAAACTCAACAACGATTCGTGAAACATAATTTCTCATTTATTTAGGCACAAAACTATTGTTAAAAGCATGCTTCATATATATATATATATATATATATTCTCCAACAATGCATATATGGACGGGCAACCTAATAATTAATTGAGAAGGAAGTTAGTTCACAAAATTCGGTGATTATATATAAACACCTTCTTCTATCATTTTCAATCGCATGTAGGAGTAATATATCAGCAAAAGTGATGGGGAAGTGTTGCCCAACTCTAATGTACGTATCCGTTACATGCATGACATGAATATACGTTCAAAGATCCAAACTTGTCCTTAGAAATAATTCTGCTCCCTCTCATGATACTTTCACAGTTGTCTTTTTTATCTCTGTGACCATCAAACATCACACTCGTTCTTTATAGACAGTAAAAAAGAATGGCAACATGATTACTTCAACAACCCAATCACACCCTTATTCAAAATACCCAAGGGGGAAGAAAAGATCAGATGATCAGTGATTTAAATGAGATTGTATGCATGATCAGAGACAGGGAAATGAATCAGCAATGAGAGCTTCCACATTAGAAGAAGATGGTGGCAGACCTTGTTCTATCAACTGCCCTTCAACATGATCACACAGTAGATAACTTTGGCAACGCTGTGGTTGTACCCATTCAGTCATGTATTCACTCGGCCTTTGATCTGGTCTTTGTTCTTGAACTTGATGATTTGCTTCAATATCAAAACACGAATGCATTTGCACTGGCAGTATGGTGTCTATGTTGTCTGACAATGGTGGCAAATAATTAATGGCACCTTCACTGCCCACAAAGCCAAATTGAGGGCTGGACACTTGTGGCTGCTGCTGTTGCAGCTGGCCGTTCATATGCCATGACTCAGAATTGAAATAAACCAAATCCTCAAGCAGGCAATTACCTTGTTGCACTACATTACCATCAGCATTTTTATCCACTAAATTGTGGTCAACCATGAAAAGTGGGCATGGTAAAGAAGAGAAGATACTTGGTTCACCAGTTTGCTTTAGTTGAGTGGCATCTTGTTTCAGTACTGAATCAAGCTGGTTTGTGCTAAAGCAGGTTGTAAGAAGATGGTCAGAAGTGGGTGAAACATGCCTGGTAATGGATGGTGAAACTGTAGGCTTTCTTATCTTCTTTTTAATCCATGAGTTCCAGTAGTTCTTGATCTCATTGTCAGTTCTCCCAGGCAAGTGACTTGCTATGTGAGCCCACCTATAAATTCAGGAATCACAACAGTAAATAGATGATGATAAGTGTTTCTGCACTTGAAGAGTCAAGAACATCATGACTATGCTACAAAAGTGTATATACTTTTATATATGTATATATAGACACACCCATATTGTCAAATATCGTAGCCTACACTACCTTGGCCTATATTATGTACTCTCTACGGTTAATTGATCACAAATCATTCAAAACATGTAATTAGATTCAGCTTATAAAGTTTGAAGGAGCGGTTTGAACAACTTTTAACAAATTTTACTATGTGGTGTTTTTTTGGTGACCCTAAAGAATATCACAAACAGTTAGTATATGGATTAATTAAAGAAGATCATGCGTATTACGCTTTGTAATGAATAAGATTGTTCAATATTGAACTAAACCTATTGCCAACAATGCCGTGAAGACTGATGATCAGCTTCTCCTCCTCTTGGGTGAATCTCCCACGCCGTATATCAGGCCTAAGATAGTTGATCCACCTCAAACGGCAGCTCTTCCCACACCTTTGTAGACCTTCATAGACGAACCAACAATTTCTCCCATCAAGCCAAAGCAACCCAAACTCATCAATTAATCTTACTCTCAAAGTAGAGTAAAAAGTTTGTTTTTTTTTAATAATAAAAAACATTAGAAAGTTGGGACCTGCTTTCTCGGGGACTTCACTCCAGCAGCCATAGCCATGAGTTGTGATAAAACGAATGAGCTTCTCATCCTCTTCTGGAGACCAAAGACCTCTCTTCACCTTTTGTTGGTTGCAGCAAGAATGGTGACCCATCTTGATCTTCTATGTGCTTTGTATATAAAGGGCCTCTTTCAACTGGTTCTTCGTTTTGCCCAAGGAAAACAACAATTGAAAGACCAGGGTGAGCTTCCTAAATAGTAACTATATATGATTCATCCTCATGAATGGAGGAGAGGGGAGTTGAGAACGAGAGCTTGAGATGCTTTCATGGCGTTTTTAAGCACCCATCAGGACCCCAGACCGAGGCACCGGAGGGCCCCTGTTTCTTTGTCCCTACCACAACTTTCCATCTAACACCAAAAATGACTCACCATCAACCTCAATTTCAGCTCCATTACATATTGTATTCATGGCTGATACTCCCACTACAGTTAACACTGCTACTACCACCCCACAATACTCTAAGACCATTGCTTATTGAACAGGCTAAACGTTTGATCGGGGTACCAAACAGGCTAAACGTTCTGCTTTGTATATATCTAGCATGGTGGAATGCGACAAAAGGCTTGACTTCTTTGTACGTATAGAGGGCACACTTCAAGTGACAAGGACACACTCTGGACCATTTCTAACAACATGCGTGTACAGAAATTCTCAACTTTATTTGATGCTGTAGCCTTCTTTGCTGAAGAACTTTATTTAGGTTGCTAATTAATTATAACACCACAAATATGTGGATCAACTTCATATCACATCACAATCTATGCTATACATAATTAGTAGATAAAATGCAAATTAACCATGAATAATTAAGTTGTTTTTGTCTTACTGATCGATGAACTAATCTATCGGCATATGTTTTCATTACATATATATATATATATATTAGGAAAGTTATTCTGTGCCAGGCGCAGAAAAATTTTTTTGCCCCTAGCGTCTGAGCCGTTTGATTACAAGGACAAGCCTAGATTTTAAAAAATTAATTTGGGCCATCCGATTACAAGGACGGTCGAGATCACATTTTAAAAGAAGCAGATCTGACTCGTCCTTGTAATCGGACGGCCCAGATGCGCGAGGGCGCAGAAAATTTTTCTGCATCTGGCATGGAATAACCAATATATATAGAAAAGGGTTGTTGTCTTGCAGCACAGCCAAGATGGTTGTGCTGCACTTTCCAGCCGTTGGATTGATTCAATCCAACAGCTGGAAATGATAAGGAGCTCCACCACCCCACAACCCCTCGCCGGCGTGTTTCTTCCCCTGCCTGGCCGCCGCGGCCCTTTCCCCGCCGCACCCCGCTTCCCCCGCCGCTCCCGCCCCTCCGCGCCGGCGTCTTCCTCGACCCCTCCGACTTCGGCCTCGACCGCGACGTCGGTCCGGACCTTTCCTTCCCCTCCCTACGCCGCCGCCACCGCTGCCGCCCCGGTCATGCCCGCTCCCATTCCACATCGTCAGCGGCTTGCGATGTCTTTTTCAGCGGCAACATTTGGCTAGCGGGGCGGCTGCGGCCCGGGGTGTGGCGTCGCCGACGGTGGGTTCGAACAGGGGCTCCTCTGTTGGGAGCGAGTCAGGAGCGTCGAATTGTGAGATTGGCAAGGCAGCGACAGCACAGGGAAGCGGCGTAGCTAGCTGGCAGCAGGCGGTCGGCGGCGAGGTCGCCGGCGATAGGGGTGGCGCGGCAAAACAGAGGGAGCGGGGGCGATCGGTAGGCAGGGGAAGAAACAGGGGAGAAGGTCGGGGGTAGTTTTGTAATAAAAACTTGACTCGCTCCCGACTCGAGTCAATATTATAAAATATATCCTGAAAAATATAATAAATATATATAATAAAATACCATAAAATAAAATAATCAAATTCTAACTCGAATAACATGCTATAAACCTAATAGCCCACCAAAAACTAATAAATTACGCGCTCTACCGCGATAAAGGGGAAAAGAAAGGGCGACGACAATTTCGTAATAAAAATTTGACTTACTCCCAACTCTAGTCAATATTACGAAATAAATTAAAAAATAAAATAATTTCGTAATAAAAATTTGACTCTCTCCCGACTAGAGTCAATATTACGAAATAAATTTAAAAAATAAAATAAAATAATTTCGTTATAAAAACTTGACTCGTTCCCGACCCGAGGCGGCAAGCCACGACTCCAGATCGAAACCTGGACGAGGCCCATCTTTGCCGGGTAGGGGAGAAACTTGACTCGCTCGATGGGGGAGAAAAGAGAGTTAGTGAAGAAAAATGAAATCATAGCAATTTTGTAATAAAGGTTGACTTGCTCCCGACTCGAGTCAATATTATAAAATACATCTTGAAAAATATGAAAAAAATAAAGTAAAATACCATAAAATAAAATAATTACCATAAATAAAATAGTCAAGTTCTAATGGATTATTTTATTTTATGGTATTTTACTTTATTTTTTTTCATATTTTTCAAGATGTATTTTATAATATTGACTCGAGTCGGGAGTGAGTCAACCTTTATTACAAAATTGCTATCATTTCATTTTTCTTCACTAACTCTCTTTTCTCCCCCATTAAGTGAGTCAAGTTTCTCCCCTACCTGGCAAAGATGGGCCTCATCCAGGTTTCGATCTGGAGCCGTGGCCTACCGCCTCAAGTCGGGAACGAGTCAAGTTTTTATAACGAAATTAGTTTATTTTATTTTTAAAATTTATTTTGTAATATTAACTCTAGTCAGGAGAGAGTCAAATTTTTATTACAAAATTATTTTATTTTTTAATTTATTTTGTAATATTGGCTAGAGTTGGGAGTAAGTCAAATTTTTATTACGAAATTGTCTTCGCCCTTTCTTTTCCCCTTTATCGCGGTAGAACATGTAATTTATTAGTTTTTGGTGGGCTATTAGGTTTATAGTATTTTATTCGAGTTAGAATTTGATTATTTTATTATTTGGTATTTTATTATATATTTTTAGGATATAGTTTATAATATTGACTCGAGTCGGGAGCAAGTAAGTTTTTATTACGAAACTACCCCCAACCTTCTCCCCTATTTCTTCCCCTGCCTACCGATCGCCCCTGCTCCCTTTGTTTTGCCACGCCACCCCTATTGCTGGCGACCTTGCGACCGACCGTTTGTTGCCAGCTAGCTACACCGCTTCCCTGTGCTGTCGCTGCCTTGCCAATCTTACAATTCGACACTCTTGACTCGCTCCCAATAGAGGAGCCCCTGTTTGAATCCACCGTCGGCGGTGCCACACCCTAGGCCGCAACCGCCCTACCAGCCAAATGTTGCCGCTGAAAATGACATCGCAAGCCGCTGACGATGTGGAATGGGAGCAGGCATGACTGGGGCGGCAGCGGCAGCGCAGGGAGGGGGAAGGAAAGGTCCGGACTGACATCACGGTCGAGGCCGAAGTCAAAGGGATCGAGGAAAATGCCAACACTGAGGGGCGGGAGCTGCAGGGTGGTGGGGCCGGGGGAAGCAGGGCGCGGCAGGGAAAGAACTGCGGCGGCCAGGCGGGGGAATAAACAGGGGGCGGGGGGTTGTGGGGGTGGTGGAGTTTCTTTAAATTTCTAGCCGTTGGATTGAATCAATCCAATGATGGAAAGTGCAGCACAACCGACAGCAACCCTTTTCTCTCTCTCTATATATATATACTTTGCTCATGTGAGATCATGTTAATTCTTCTTAAACTAAGAAGGCAATGCAAAAAGCCCCCCAATTAAACGCCGTCAACACAAAAGTGACCTTTGACTCCTCTCTTATATTTTATTTTATATCTATCATTTTGATGCGTGGGCGGCTGCGTGATGAATGTGGGTGCTGATATTTTATGAAACTTTGCTTGGTGCGACCAACAACGTAGCGTCTTTGGAGTGCGTGTTTTTTAATTTTCGCCTTTTTAAAATGCAACAATTTGTTGATGCCATTGAGTACTGATTTTTAAATGTTTGATTGGCTTCAACATCTTAGTGGTTATGTATGATCGTTTTGTGTAGTATTAGGGGTGATATGGCCAGTGCCTAAGTATAACATGATGAGCCCAGGTTACTCGTTCAAAAATAATTAAACATGTTTAAAATTTATCAATAATTACCTAATTGTTGAAATATAAGGCGAGAGTCTCTTAACCCAAAATCACTAGCCACTTTAGGAAGGCTTGTTTTTAAAATATATATTAATCTCCACCCATAAATCTCTACGATACTGTAGGATATATGCTCTCACACAAGTCCTAAGTGCAACATACTTATAATTAAGTCCAGGTCATTTCATTAAAAATGGATTAATTTCACTTGGATACCTATGTTCTCCCTAATAGCTAATGGAGCAATTGAAATGGCAAAACTCGAATTAATTGTCTTCGAGTTAAACCTGAGAATAATATGCGAGCCATGATGCCTATGCTTAAATTTTGATATCTCAACTTCTCACAACATTAAATGTAAAAAATAATAACCATTTATAAAAAAATTATAATTTCATTTAAAACTATCATTTAATCATGTTTCTTAATTTATTAATTATATCATTTTTTTATTTATAGAGATGTTAATCATAGTTTTAAAATTCCTTTTTGATTCCAAAACTCTCCGAATCGACTCGACTTTGTGTTTGTCATGTCAAGCTACATGGATGACTCTATAGCCTATAGTGTCTGATTTAGTAATTGAATTTTTGAATCATGTCATAGAAGTTATTAAAATATATTATTTTTTAGATTATCTAAAACAATATTATTAAGTAATGTAAATAACATATTTATCAATGTCACTTGTTAAAAAGTAATATATACTAATTTTATATTTTTTTTATTTATATAATTAAAATTTAAAATAGATGATTTTGAGTTGGTTTGGAATCAACTTCACTCTATAACATGCCGAGTCGAATCGAGTCGAGTTTCGATGTTTTAAACTATGTTGTGAATGCTTAAAATCTAGTATTTATATTTAAAACAACAGACTTCAAGAGTTAAGCTGAGTTGATTGATGATAGACAAGTTTCCAATAGCTTGCTTCATTTAACTTGGATTCAATCTTTAAATTGAACTTTAATTGAGTAAAATTATCGAACCCAATAAAACACAATCTAGCTTTCTACAACCTAATGTTTCTTACTGACTAGATGCTCGATTGCCTAAATTTGGGGCACCAGAATTTGCATAAATGTCAACTTTTGGTGGTAATCCATGAGTTCATCAATAGTGAGACTCTCACATAAAAAAATTATCAAGACTTGGTATGCAATATCTTTCAAATATTGCACATCTCCCTTCAATGGATATATGTCTAATAGTTGTTTCTTGACCATTTATTCAAGGTCACTTTTCTTGGGAACGAAGGTAAAAAAATAATGGGTAGCTCTCTTGATTGTTACTATGTATAATAACTTGATTAGTGTTGAATAAAAACTCAAGTTAAGCTAGATACATAAGGATTATCATAGCTTCTATTTGTTCATACTAATAACAAAGCTAAAATCAACTACCGAAGGCAATTACGCTCCATTCTTTGATCAATTCAGAAGTAATCTTATCAACTAATAATTCACACATATTCCTTGGAAAAAAATCACAGATATTATGTGATTGATGTAATGCCAATTTGTCCCAACCCAACAAGTACAACATGATATATAAGTCTAAATTATTTCTTCAAAATATTTAACTCAAATAGGTACACCATCATTAATATAGTGGTAGGTATTGACTGTGAGTACTTATTTAGGGGGCATTCCACTTAATTCTAAGAAATTATATCCTTTAAACTTCTTACTCCTAGTGAGCCTGGCGTGTGTTATATACCACCACTGTCCATTACAGTTGGAACATGAGATTATGAAAATTTATACCTTTAAAAGTATTGTATATTCTAGAGCTTTAAAGATGTATTATATTATACGAAGAACATAGTGGTAATTATGTATGAAGAAAAATATAAATGATTTTATACAAAAGTGTTCGATTGGTCAACGGGTTAAAGCAAAAGACATGATATTAAGTAGTACATGATAATTCCTGATTGAAAATAGATTTGAAATGCCTAACATTTTATTTTCGGCTTGGTTAAAACTATAAATTAGCATCATACTATTTAGTTAATTGTTAATAAATTGGCTAAATTAACAATTTTATTTCAGTTAGATTGGACTTTTGCTACGAAGAAGTTGACTCATTTTATACCGGTACATACCCAATTAACACTAATTATATTAGGGATCGTGCACAATACTTCTCGGGTGTAAAGATCACTGCAAAATAGTATACATGATATCAATGACGATTAAACCTGCTGTTGATGTGTAGGAAATTTTAAAGGAATTTCTTTGTCACTAATGTATTATTTCATGTAGTGGATACTGATTTTTTTCATGCATATAATAACAAGTGCATGTTAAACCTATCAAAAAAATTATGGGTTATTTGCTTAGAAAAAATATGCAGATCATCAGCCAATATGGTAGATTAAGGGGGTATACGTATATAGAGCTATAGTACTTGAGACGTACTAATTATCGACATCAATGTTTGAGAAGGAGATGAAGGACAAGGAAAAGACCAGCAGAGTGACATTTCTATTAACTGATGGGAATGATACACCATATTGATGTGAGATTGATTTGCTTAGATGGATCGCAAAGCCAAGGACATCACAAATGAATATACAAAGGCTTTGTTATGGGAAAGGGAAATGATTGTACTTAGCTTTAGGGAGGAGCAATCGAATATTGTGTCCCTACCTCCTCTAATATGTCATATATATTTATGGAATTAAGCAGGTGATGTTGATGATATCTTATAAAACATTACAAAGCATATTAAGTTGGTTAGTTAATCGCTCATAGATGGACATGTTTCAACATCCAATTTCTTCATGTGTGTACAGGCCAGTTCTGACGTAAAGCCGTTTCAGTTTTTTAGCTTCCATGACCTACCTATTGAGAGTATTATATATGATCCTCATTGAACACAAGCATTCTTTGCTTCCTTGATTGTGTAGTGTAGTAACTCTAAAGAATGATAGAATACTAGTGTAGTTATGCTAGAACAATTGCAAGCAATGTCAGCTCTTGGCAAACCTGTTGTCCCTCTTGTACTTTATCATATCTATGGTTATAACAAGGCCTGTACAGACTACAGTATCAAATATATAAGCAAGGTGCCATGCATGTGAAATGTTTTTTTTAGCTGCAATATGGTATATAAGTTTAATCAATTTAAAAGTAGGTTAAAGTTAAACTCGACAAAATAAAAAATAATTTGAAACTAATTAATTTGGCTTGGTTTTTATTTGACCAAAACGAGTGGACACTCATTTAGAGGGCTTTGATTAAGCTCAATAATTTCTTGGATGAATCAAATTGAATAAATCAAAAGAAAATGAAAATTTAGGGTTGACCTATTGATGGCGCATAGAACCCTAGTTTTTTACCTCTGAACTGGCCTTATAGATGGTTCCGGAGAACCATAGTTATCTCGTTCAATTAATAAGTTGCAAAAGAAAGCAAACAAACAAAAAATCAAGCATGGGTAAAATATTGAAAGAAAACTTTTTTGAAAGAATTTTTTCAAACGAAAATACCTTGTTAATTAGTAATAAGAGAAAGAAGAGATATCTAAACAATGGGTAAAATAAAAGGCACCCTGTAGAGTCACGAGCCGCCCAACCGGCATGAAATTATGTTTAGCAATAAAAATGAGCATGGATTAATTATGCGGAGGAAACATTGCTAGGACCAGAAAAAAGCAGCCATAATAATCTATCCATGTGTTTCGTATTGAAGCCATCAACATTCGAAATGAAGTAATGGTGACAGAACTCCGGTTCTTTCTCCCATGATATCCATCTTTCATCATACGAATATTATTTAAACATATTTGTTTTCGGGTTTCAAACAAGTTTAATTATAACTACACACCCTAAATTCATCTCTCTCAATCATCACCAATTGACCGTATCCAGTTCTGCAACTTCTGTCGGCAGAAGTATATGAACTCATTTTACTTGTGATGCTCACACTCGTATGCATGGAATCTTACGTTACAAAGTCAATGACGTATATAAATCAAAATGTTATAACTGAAATAAGATGTCTACGTACATGCCAGAGTTCAATTGCATGAGAAGGAGATGTTCATGTCAAAGAAAAAAAGATTAAAAAATAATTAGATAAGCTACATAGGTTTAAAACTTCCCTTCATTTAATTTCAGAAGTCAGACACCATAAATATAGCAATACTGTTTTTCAAGTTTAACTCCACAGAAATGGCTCAAACTTGATAAAACTATATAATTGACTCCATTAAACTCCCCAAGGCAAATAACAAAATTAATAATCAAAACATTATTTAATCTTTTATTATTCAGCCAAACGGGGAACTAACAAGTCTAAATATTAACATTAATATAATATGTCAATTTCACACCAACTTTAATTTGTAATGCTTAATGGGTAATAAAAATTTATGACTTCTAGTGTACGTATAAGAAGCATAATGATAGAGTCAGGTCGAGTTCCGAATTAACTTTTAAACTAAGAACTAAAGCGGAAAACAAACCATGCTCATCTGAATTTCTGTTTAGTTTGAGAAATACATAAATATTGTAAACGCAAATCAAATGCATGGATATTACAATCACTTTACACCAGCATGAACCTAAAAGACGCAAAACTTTGTTATGCATGGACCGGTAGCTGATCCCCATGTCCATTTGATCATTGTATCCTGTAGGCACAGAGAATGTGCGGTATACATTTCCAGACAAGGTTACAGCTTAATTATAAGTTCATGCAGTTGTTGAACATACTTGTAGTTTTTGTATGTGTTGACGCCTTTTATAAGAAGCCCCACAACATTGGCAAGGGTAGGGGAGGACAAAGTGAAAGTGTTGCCCGCTCTTTATCAACGGAATCATGAATGTTTTCACCGAGTTATCATACTTCACTTTAAGACTTGTATGCATAAAATGATGAAATATCCATGTTGAGTTGACAAATAATGATCACGTTGATACTTACTAAAAAACATTTATCTTTACAGCTTTATGAAAGCTTTTGACTTTTGAAAGCATACTTATCATCAAATTAGCATCACAATTAGTATCAATAATTTTTGTGATGCTTTCAGATAATACCAGCAAGTGGACAGCGTAACTGGATTGGTGAAAGTCATGGACTTCACGCCCGGGGTTTAGTCCCATAAAAAATACAAGAAATTCCACGTAGATGTATACAATCAATAATTTATAGGAAAATACTATTTGTATTTCTAAACGTCACTTTTAAAGGTCACGTTATCTCTATATAAGAGCGTTCCCCATATTTAAAAAGCCATGAATGTAATTAGAAAAGTGGGTTTTAGAAGTGTATTTACCACAACCCTAACCAATATAATTGATAACAACTCTAGAAAGAAGTTAAAGGATGCTTGGCCATTATAATGGTCCTGTAAGGTTTTCGTAGCGTTCCTCAGATGTTGTAGCCAAAAATTACATTTACCCTTTCAGTTGACGAAATAGCAGGGCATGCACCCTTCCATGGTCCAGATTATTATTTAAACTGTGAAAGAGATAAAAAATCGTGAACAAGACGACCGCATGCGTTTTCCTTGCTTACATTTTGTGAATTAAAACGTGGGTTGACATTTTGAGAAAAACACGTATTTCAGATAACTCATAACCGGTATAACTAGGGGTGCTAAATGAGCAAGTGAGCTGAATTTAACTTGTGTTCGAACTCGGCTCGAATAGTTCGAAACTCGTTCGACTCAAGATCGAACGAGTTTCAAACATACATACTCGACTCAAACATATATATTCGAGTTCAACTCGAATATCTTTTGTGTTTGAGTTTGACTCGAGTTCGAATACACTTAAACTGTTTAATTTTCTCGAGCTCAAATCTAACTCGTTCGTGAGCTCAAAACCAGCTCGATTAAAAGTCAAAATTTAAAAAATATAATGAATTTGGATTGAACCCACAATATTAAACTTAAATACTCACCATCTCAACTATCTCACTACTTTGTTATTATATTATATATATATATATATATAATATAAATACTATATTATTATATTATTTTATCAAGTTGAATTCAAGTTATAATCAAGCCAAATACGGCCTTACTTAAACTCGGCTCGTTAGATTCGAATTCAAATCAAGTTCAAATTTAAATATTTAAATGTTGAGTTTCGAGTCGAGTCGAGCCGAACATTAAATGTTCACTAACGGGCTCGTTCAATTAACAACCCTACTTATACCATAATCATATAATTAGCTATACCTTCTTCCTTTTCCCCATAAGAAAACCAACTTACTTGAATTAACACAGTCAAAAATATGATAAAAGAAGTTCGAATTGTTACATCATTGAAGCACCTCCGAGTAGTACCTGACCCAAGCGGGAGGAATTGAAAACTCAACCAGTAGCGACTTCAAAAAACCTACATATAAGATAATGTAACGTATTGAGCAAATGGAGCATAAGATAAGCATTTTGGATTTCTTATCACCTATGACTCAGGCAAGGGGCTTATCAACAAACCAACACGGTATTGTACCAAAAACAATGATGATTTTGTTAAACCGCTTCAGAGCGCATATATAACAGTTCAGCCACAAATGGAACCCTCAAGTATTGCCAAGAGGTTTTGCCTGCCTTGATTATGGTCCTGTTCTCCCAGTATCTCTAGTCAAGAAAGTTAAAAAATGGTGCTCCGGAAAACTGAAAACTTCATCTTTCAGGAATGAACCAACGTTGCAACCGCGCCTAGTATGAACACCCAAATTTTAGTTGTTGTACAGAATATGTGAGTTTTAATTTTTTCGCCTCTTTAACTATGCTTTTCAATGGCCTCATGATGTTACAGACTTCCCTATAACTATGGATGAGTGTCAAATATTTAGTTATACAACATTAGATATCTGAGGGGATCACAAGGCGGAAATAACTGCATGTATGCAAGCTGCGTGTACCTCTTCCTGTCACATTAATGCCAATATATTCCCCCTAGACATCAGCAAAATTGCTTGTGTACAGTTAATCTTTTTTCTTTTGTTAAACTCATCTACTGCAGCCAGCTTTTCTACAAGTAGAGCGTGAGAATAGTGGTGAGCCGGCTACCAAGGACCTGTTTATTGACAGCTTTTCTTTCTGAAAAACTGGACAAATGATGAACAGCAAGTATGTGTCAGATGGTACAAAAATAAGAACCAGAATTAACACACAA
Organism: Piper betle; assembly: GCA_033002965.1. NCBI lineage: Eukaryota > Viridiplantae > Streptophyta > Magnoliopsida > Piperales > Piperaceae > Piper > Piper betle. Next base: position 11,613 of record JAURVB010013190.1, on the reverse strand, counting down.
ATACATAAAATTAATTATGAGTTTTAAAGCAAAAGAAAGAACAGCTTCTGATCACAAAAGATTTTACACCATTTTAGGAGTTTATCTGAACAAGCCAACTTTGTGAGAAAAAAATGTAGTTCACAAGAGACAAGAAGCTACCTGTAGTTTCAGAAGGCCTGCACAAAGCTCCTTTGCATACCCAAGCTTTTGGCAAGTGGCCTGCAAACATGATTCATGAAATTTAGCAAGTTATAGATCCATTAACTGATTCATGAATCAAGCTGATTACACTATTTTGTGTTAACATACCTGGAACTTAAATGCTAGGCTGACAAGATTTATACCAAAGCTTATAAGTTGTTGAAAAGGAATAATAGTACGTTACAAAGTTAAAAAGAAGAACAATGCATGCTTAATTCAGGTGTGATCACGCCAGCAAATCAGTGAAAAAAGTTGCCATTACGAGTATTATTATGTCAAAGCTCTACCTCAACAATTAATCTCAAAAGCAATATAGAACTTAGTTTGAACAACATTACTGAGAAATGAAAATAATCTTTGATATTTATTAGAAATTACGCAAATGAACATCAAACAAGTATCAAAAGAAAAGTTACCTTCAAAATAAGGAGGTCTATTAAAACAGGTTGTACCCTCCAAATTGAAGAAAAATAAAAAGCTGAAACAGAATGAAGCAAGCTGAAGGCATCTAATTATCTAATGTCTTTACATTCCAACAATTTATCAACCAAAAAGGTGGAGGTATCATGCAAGTTCAAGAAGTTTTCTTAATCACATAATATGTTTGTGTATGTGCTATAAGTTTACAATTAAATTATGAGCGTATTCAATGTCATGTTTACAGATGAGGCATGATTCCTTAGTCCTTGGACTTCCCAATAACTTGACTTCAAGAAGAAAACCACAGCCGCAAACCAACCCACCCCCGTCCCCACAGCCCCCCCCTCCCTCCCACCTCTCTTAATCTATAGGAAAAAGGCAGAGCAACATCTACCAAATTGCATGGGAAAAAAATCTTGTCTATTACTTGCCCTACAAGGCTGCTGTTGAAGTAAATATTATTTTGTTCCTTTCCTAACAACTTGAACTTTTGGGCAGAGTTGTTCAATTATCTAACTTTACTTGGTATCAGCCATGTTTAACCTTTTAAAGGTTCAAAATCCTAATGGACAAATATAACTTTGCCCGATGTTCATTTGCCTAATGAACGATTATCCCACATTTGTCCGCATGCAAAGTGGTAAAGCTTTGCTTAAACGGGAGAGGGACTGTTGAAAAGTAAATATTATGTGGTTTTCCTAACAGCTTCATCTTACAGGCAAAATGGTTTGATTATCTAAATTTCCAGCCACAACCTGTGATCTTTCCTAATAGCTACTACAAGATATTTTGAAAACTAAAAGTCTTTCATGGTTTAGCCATTTAGGTTGTTCATCTATAAGCAAGATCTACCCAAAAAGCACGGTGAAAAAGATGGGGCCAACTCTTTCTAAAAAGTGCTTGTACCAATTGGTTGGAGAAGAGTAAGTCAAGACATCCACACAAAGCGGATAGATGGGCAAATGTCAAATTAGAGTGATGCAGGAAAATGACATTCCCATTTTGTACCATCTAATTAAGTTCATCACCTAATACAGGCATTTAACACTGAAACAGTTCATTAAAAATCATAAAACTTGCTTCATAAAAAAAATAGAAGGGGAAGCAATTGATTGTAGCAGAAAACACTCTGTTCACAGATGTACCTGCATTGCAATGAATGAGTACAGTGTGGTTAAGTTTCCCATGACCATGTTCATGTGCTATAAGAGCGACAACCTCATCATCATTTTGGCCCTGAAAAATTGTTTCAATGAAAGAAACATATCATAGCTTATCTAAACAAATCTTCATAAAGTGTGAGTTCATGGTTTAGGAACACCTAGAAAGGATACAAGCATTTCTTTATCAGTAAGCATCAAATAATAAAAAACAGAATTAAATAACAAATTAGATAACTACATATCAGCTGCTGTTATCATGTAATTAAATGTTCAACACACAGAGCGCAAGCATCCACAAATAAGATAACCACAAATAACAGCCACATTGAGATAAATAACATACTCTTGTGTACTTAATTAAATTCCAAAACGAATCATAGCGGTTAATAAACACAAATGACATGACCCAAATAAAAGTTCCATGACCCGTATATCAACAGTAAAAACAACTACAGACTGACATTACACCCCCATCCCCAAAAAACCCACAGAAGAACAAGAAAAGAAACATTACCAACACTAAAATATCAGATATAAAAAGGTCACCTTTAAGAACCATGGAAGAATTTCGAGCAACAAGCTTGAAAAATCTATCATTTTGACCACAGCTTCATAAAGAAAATGTAAGAAACTGAACATGTACAAAACAAAAATTAGTTAGTGAGGTAAAAAGCAAAAAGCATTCATCTAGAATATTGTTCGTTAACAAATTGAGTCTGAAGCTAAGATAAAGAAAAAATCCATTCTCAGAAAAGGAAAGGATGACCTTTTATCAATGCAATAAGCCCGAAATTTTTCAAACTTTCTTAGCCCACAACTTCGACCAAAAACTTTGGAAGCTATGGTAGCTTTAGAGCTTTATGCCGCTGCCAATCCATACAGGTTGCAAAGACATACATTAAAACCATAAAGACTGCAAAACTCACATATATATAGTAAAAAGCACTATATATATTGACTGCTCTTGCAAATATCGTAAAATTATCAATACTTGACAAGTATAAACATGAAGAATAATATAGGTAAATATTAACATACTAGTGATGCAACCTTGAAAAAGGAAAGATTTTAACACCATCTAAACCTAATTAGACTATTTACATACTCTTATTCTTCCCAAAAACCAAGAAGTCTTCCACCTCCCCTAATACTTAAAAGCAAAATGCCAAAATCACAAATAAAAACCTCAGCACGTAAGCTTTGCATAAAATTCACAGAAAAGAAACAGGAGAAAAGCCTCCAAACACTAATAATAATGACAATTAAGTTCATAAATAGAACCATATGCCTGAGAATAACTGGTGATAGATATTTTTTCAACGTAAAATAATATAAATAACAAGTGTGGGTAGTGTGCTACATGTATAGAAATGCTTTCTACTCTTAATTTACATATAGTAAAAAACTACAAGATGCACTTTCATTAATATTCTGTTACTAAGCAGTTGCCACAATGTGGATGTCATTCCTAAAACCAATAGTTTAAAATATAAACCGACTTCAATGGGCCAGAACAAGAAAACCTAAACAGAACTTGGCATAGGCACAGAATGAAATTGGAAATATGCGACTTGAGAGCATATATAAACCGGATAACAAGAATAGAGGCATGATATGTTCATCAAGACACACTTAAGTCCTAACATGATCATGTACAGCAACCCTGAATATTTACAATTTGGTTGGCAATAAAAAACAAAGAATGATCAAAGAAATAGCCATCTGTAGAATCATAATATATCCCATATAGCTTCATGTCAAATGAATCCATACTTCCACTCCTTATCATAAAATGCAATCTATCATTTGAGCTTACTATATGACCCACTAAAGAAGCCAAATCACTTGATTTAAACAGAAACCATGAAAGCATCCGAGGAGACGACACCATATCAACTAGTAGTGACTGGACCAGCTCAACATCATGAACAGCTTCATATGTGGTTATCTGCAATATCATTGACGCTAACAAAATGAACAACTAAAAAATGTTTGTATCTTTTAAACTGCTCCATTTATAGAGTCCAAACTTAGAGTGTTCATACAGTGTATCAAATATATCCTTCATACTTCTACTTCTTATCATACACAGCAATCTATCATATAAGCTTATAATATGACCGATTTAAGAAACCAAGTCTTAACAGAAACCTTGAAGCCAATGTGACGAGATAACATCATATCAAATAACGAGCACGCTTAACATCCATCAGCAATATGATTGACATTAATGAAATGAACGATTGAAAAAATGATCATATCTTCTAAATCGGCTCCAATCCATATATATTCCAAACACAATGTATCCTCACACAGCTTCATGCCAAATGAATCCTTCAAAATTCCACTCCTTATCATACGATGCAATCTACCATCAATGCCTACTACATCACCGATTCAAGCTACCAATCGCTTGATTAAACAGAAACTTTAAAACAATCGTAAGAGATAAACATCGCAGCAAGTGATGATCACGTTCAACATCCTAGACAGATACAAAAGTGTCCAAACAACAACAATTCAAATCCAACACAGCATAGAACAAAATCAAGGGAAAGATAAGCACTGGATGAGGGTGATGACTCGAACCAACGAGAACACAGCTTCCATGTAAGAAGCCTACACGGCTATACTGAGCAAAAGACGGAATCTGCTGCAACGAATGAACGCTCCCAGGGGCCGCCGAAGTCACGGCGGAGGAAAGGGCGGAGGTGGCCGGATCTACGGCCGTCGCCGGCGAGGTCGCCGGAAAAGTCGGGGTGGGTGCTTCGTTCCTCGTTTTGGGTTAATTAATAGAACCCGTAACGGGTTTACCAAACCCAACCCGACTCGGTCGGGTTATGAATATCGAATTTACTCGATTCGAATCATCTAATTTTGGCAAGGTTGAACCAAACGAGAACCGGGGATCCCGACCGATTGGAGTCTGCCCAACTAAATTGACTTGACTGTTGTTGACTCGTAGGAAACTACTTCACGTGTTCGAGTGTAACACTTTTCAATACCCTAAAGCCAAAATAAATAAAAATTTCGTCAATTTTTAAAACATACTGTTATCCAATATTTTTCCAAAATAAAGTTTTCCGGCCTTTAAAGTTTACACATAATTGTATCACACATCTAAAAACATATTATTGATGTCTAATTTGATGCATTTAGTTTAAATATAAATATTATATTTGTATTTATTGGATTTATTATATTTATATTTGGTACGAATCTACTGTAAATAGGTCTGAGCTAATCCAACTCAAACAAATATTTTTAAAATTGTATCAACTTAAATATAAAATATTAAAAGATATTATTTTCATATTTAAAAACACAATTTTTATTAAAAATTTATGTATTACCTGTGTTGAATATGAATTAAATCACTGTAAACTCGTACGAGATTTGAATATTTTTTAATATATATTTACAAATATTTAAATATGAACAAAATTTTAATTTATTTTCTTGCTCGTTCAATAAAAATGAACTTTCAAAATTAAAAATTATCATTTTTGTAATTAAAATGGAATTATTATTGACTAAAATGGTGATAAACAAATCGGCCTTACTCAAATTATTACACGTTTGGACCGGAGAAAAAAGTCCAGAGCTTGGCACGGCTAACTCCACCCCATGGGTGGTGGACCGTTGACTCAACGCTAACATGCGCCTAAGTGTGCATCCAAGCTCCGCCGCCCCCTCGCCGTAGCGCCGGTCGCATCGCATGGCCGGCGGCCGGCCGGGTGTAGAAGAGGCTCGCGGCCGAGCCCGCCCGGCCCATCTCCACCGCTGCCACGGCCCTGGCGCCGCCGCCCGCTTCGCAGCTCTCGCTCAACCTTGCCGCCGCCTCCTCCTTCAACAGGTTCCGACTGTACCGGAGGCGCTACCTCCCTGTCTTCCTCCTCTTGCCCCTCTCCAGGCCTCCTTGCCGCAGTCTACTTCGTCCCCCGATCGCCCTCCGGCGTCCCCTCCCCGCCAGAGCTTTACACTTTTGAGGTGGTGAACGAGTACCCCCACGATCCTAGGGCTTTCACGCAGGTACAGGAGCTGTCGTTGGATCGATTGACTATTGAATCATCGGAATTGGTAATGGAGTTTTTTTTGGTTATTGATTTGTTATCAGGGGCTGGTGTATGGAGGTGATGACGTGCTTTATGAGTCGACTGGGCTCTACGGGGAGGTGACTTCTTTCAAGCTTCCCTTTTTTTTGTTGATGATCATCGGAAAAGTCTTGCAAAGAAAATGTGTTCTTGCATCGTTTTGGTGGGATCTAATGATTAGAGTTTTGCGAATGCCTGAATTGTTATATACTGACACGAACTGTGAGAAGTTTTAGAATATCATGAAAGTACAGAATTTTTTTACCTCCCCTTATATGAGCTCCGGATGCTAGGGTTGAAATGTGACATTTGAAGAACATGCAGGGTACTTGGTACACGACAGTCACCCACACTAATTACCCACTCCACTTCTGAAAAAATTACATGGAAGGATAATGCAAATTACTAACGTAAATCAAAATTGAACTACGAGAATTGCCTACTTATATTTTGTTTTATTATGTAATTCGCATTTTCTTCCCCAGAATTTTTTTTTCAGTAGTTCACGTCGGTAGGTCTTCCTCTAAAGCATGGTGCATGTTTGTCACGTGTCACTTGTTGCTTGGGGTTTTATACGAGGAGCGTGAGTGAAAATCTTTCAAGAGAGTAAACGTACCACACAGTATTTTCTAACTGCTCTATTTTCGGAAAAAAAATTATTTGCTCACGTGATCATATGAACACACGCACACACACGAAAATGAAGAAAGGATGGGGCTTTTAATATGTGATGTCCAGCTTGCAGTGTTTTAACCATGTTTAAGATCATACTTGAATGTAAATTTGTTTTTTGTTGATGCAAGAATGAATAGACTGTTCTTTAAATGCTTTTTTACCTTATTTAAATGACAAGTATTCTGCTGTTTTTTTAGATCTTTTAGTTTGTCAGCCTTTTTGTTGTTTTAAGATATTGCAATCCACATCTCTTCATTTGGTAATTGTGAAACCTCTTCTTGACTTATTTTTATCTCTTGGTGCACTCAGTCAACAGTTCGACAAGTTCATCTTCATTGAGGAAAAGTATGTGATCCATGTTAACTGATACTAAGTTTTGTTTGTTCTTCTGTGTTTCTTATCATAATGTGCCTATTTGTTTGCTTCATTACCAGGTTCAGTCATCCCATAAAATGAATAGTTCTTACTTTGGAGAGGGTCTTACACTTCTAGGTGAAAGGTGGGTGAATAGCCATTTCAGTTGTCCCATCTGAAGTATCAAGCGGCCAGTATGGAGGAAACTTTCTTCATATTCAGGTCAATGGAGGGGATTTGGGATAACATAACATAAATTTGCAACTCTGATGAAACAAATTTATTAATTTGTCAATATTATTTTTCACTGGAACTCCTAAGTCAACATTCAGTTTTGGTTGTAAAGCTTTCTAATTAAATGCTTTTGTTTCCCTCCCCTTTTGTTAGGCTATTTCAAGTAACATGGATGAAGGACACAGGTTTCATGTATTCCCGTGGCAATCTAAGCAAAGTTTGATCTTTACCGTTAATCACCTTCAATTTTCATTCTTTCCCTATAAATAATGCCAAAAATTTATTTTGTCATGATTAGGTCATTTTGCTGATTCTGTGCAACTGTGAAATACACTTGAGATTGTTAATAAGCATTATTAGGATCTCTATATTTACTACTTAATTATTCGCGGCTATATATTGTCTGACTTAGGTATATTTTTAGCATACGAGCCCTTAAGGCTTTAAGATACTTCATTTAACCTTTTTGCAGCTGGGCATGTTTACCCATCAAATGAAGGATGGATGGGGGTTGACAACAGATGGGAAAGTAATATTCGGGAGTGATGGAACATCTATACTATATGAAATTGATCCTGAAACCCTTAAAGGTTCCCACTTTTTACATTGAACATATGTTACTGGTTTCAACATTGTTTTAGCTTCTCTTATTTATTTCTACACTTTCTGCAGTTATAAAGGAAACAACAGTTAGATTCAAAGGTTATGATGTTCATCGACTCAATGAACTGGAGTACGTAAATGGTGAGGTGTGAGCGAATGTTTGGATGGTATGTACTGTTAATCCGCCTTCATTTGACAGCCTTTTGTTCTTGCACTTCAGTCATTATATGATTCTTGTACTAACTAATACTATAGTATTGTCAAAGATAGTCCAAAAAGTTAATTGAAATAATGGATAGTTGGATACCCAGAACATAAAGTAGTAAAGTGAATTTTTTTGGTGTTAAGTGTACAAGGCCATTCACAAGGAAAAGGTAGCTTGAACACACCATTCAGATAGGAACCTAATAACACATTTTATCATTGAAGATTTTACGAACTTCAGATAAGTACTGCATAACCTAACATTCCTCACTGGCAGATGCTGAGTTCTGGAAACTTTACTCTTTTAAAATTCTGCTTACTTAACAAAAAGGTAATGCTCTGGCCATTGAGATTCTCTCTAGCTTAACAATCCAAACATTGTGATGAAGCTAGCTATGCATGTAATCATATGAGAGAAAATATTAGAGCTAATTATCACAATAAGAATATAAATTGCATTAGAATACATGTAACCCCCAAAATTTGAATGATTGGGTTTGGCCATTTTTATCTCTATGTGGGCAATGTCCTTTGGCTTACATGTATTTCTTTAGAGATTTTTATCACTCATTACTAGATGGGTAATACCTATCCCAAGTATGAGGGCACCATCACGGACACTGGCTTAGAGGAAAGCCTTAGACACAATGGCTTCTTATCCAACCACTAGTCCACTTCAATCACGGGCTTGCCATTTGATTCAGAAGTTATGCCATTTTGAAAGTGTTTTGAATTGTTTCATAATCATTGTGATCCATACCTATTCTTTATGTCCTCAGTGATTTGGGTTAGTCTATATCCTATTTTGGTCATACTAATACTGGAAGATATCAAATTGTAGTTGTCTAGCCTTTGTATTCTGACTCTAGACAAATTTTATGTTTAATTGCCACAACGCCAACTTCTCTCTTCCTATACCATTCGACTCTTTTTCTATAGTAATTTACCACAGAGCCATTTTAATGTACCCTTTTCCCTATTCTATGTTGTTGATATGACTTTTCAGGTAGCTTAGTGCGCTTCCTATCAAATGAATTTGGGCCACTGTGATTGTGATTTTCAAATGAGACCCCCTTTTGGATCCTTTTATAATGGCTACAGTTACCTGTGTTTACATGGTTGTGGTTAATTATGTTGGTATTGTTTGAACGAATTCCATGTTCATTTTTTCAAGTATCTATGTAACTTATCAATGTCTTCTGTGTGCATCAGAGTGACTGCATTGCTAGGATTTCACCTGGGGATGGAAGGGTTCTTGGGTGGATTCTTCTCAGAAGCTTAAGGTTAGCCCTTTTGGCAGTTGCTCAAGTTTCCATCACTTGAAATTTTAAATTCCCTGGTATTTTCCCTCGATCCTCGTGAGTATTCAACAGCTACTGTTTTTCTTTCTACTTGCCCATTGTTTGGTGCATATAAAATAGGAAGTATAATGAATAGTGAGAGAGCCTCAAGTTTGCCAAACGCAGTTCCTGCAATACTTAGTATTTGCCAAAGGTACTGCTTAAGTTCCTATTCTTGATCTTTAAGCCAAAAGAGGTGGTCTGGCTAAAGCTTCTGCTGTGTGGACGTCCATCAATTAGAAAACATATTATGTTGAATTTGAATAACCTGCAGGTCTAAGTTTTGATATTTGGGAATGGCAGATTTTCCCTTTTTAGTTCAGAAACTAGTTATTTGGTACCATAAATTCTTACAAGTAAAATTTCGAAATGAAATTAAAACTACCTACAGCATCATTTAATTGTGAAGGGAAAATTGAACGAGTTACCCATTCACTTGTTTGCATCCATGAAAGGATGGTGTGGAGTAGCATCCTAAGCACTGGGCATTGCTAACTTAGAAGCAAATGGTACAATCCAATTAGATCATATTCCCAAAGGAACATTACTTGAAAACAGAATTAACATAACAGAACAAAAGAAATAAAGGAGAGAGCCATATTTGGGTAACTTGAAATAGAAAAAATAAATATGTAGCAAACTAGACGAGACTTGACGCAACTGGACATTCCTTCTACTGTAGAGACATTCCTTCTACTGTAAAGCTGAAACTCATTGTGACTCTTTGTCGATGAACAAAAAATGTCAATGCCTTATATTGGATGGCCTGCTTCCTGTTCTTTTCAGTGTCTGAGGCAAACCCTTCCCTGTCTTTGACGTCATGAATTCAATATTTTGTTGGACTGAGCTATGATTTCTATGCACTGGATTAAGTGAGTCAAGTGACTCAGTTCTAGTCTTACTCTTGACGCTTTTTGTATAGTCAGATTGCTGATGTTCAAAAACATTGATTTGTTACCTTTTTCTATGACTTGCTGGAAAATTTCTTTATCTACTTGGGCTAAATTCTGTTATAAAGAGAATCATTTTTCTGACGTCGAATTTTACTGCTCAGGGAAGGAATATTATCGTCTGGAAACACTGTAAGTTTATCTAGGTTTATTTTAAATATGCAGATCTTTGTTTTACCCATCTGTATGTTTTAAAAAAGCATTGATGTTGAGCCTGGAAGTATGCTATACTTGAATTCTTACCTCTATTATTTGTGTGTTCAATTTCAATTGTATTTGACATGTTCATGTTGTTCATTAAAATGTGACTGAATAATCCCCATGATTATGCTGGATGCACAGGATATTGATTGTTTGAATGGGATTGCCTGGGATGGAGTAAAAAACAGACTATTTGGTGGGTCATCTTGTTTCACTTTGTGTTTTTGGTCATGTTTAGGACACATCGGTGTATGTGAAATATATGCATCTCTATTAGTTTGAGATTTTGAATGAAATGATTAGCCTGACATTTCCATTAGAAGATGTTGGTATCTTTTACCACAGGCTGTCTTCTTCTGTGTTTTTCATAGTATTTTAATGTTGGAGGAAATGTTATCCATCTAATATTTCTCCTAACTGCACTTTTAGACTTAGCAGATGGCAACCCAAAGGTTGTAGACATGGTGGTTGAATGTTTGATTCTATGATTGTCTATGCTTGGATGAGGAGTTGGCAGACAATAAATGGCCTCCTACAACTGACTGTGAGGCACATGTTTAGTTTGTTCATGACTGTGAAGCACATGTTTAGTTTGTTCATTGAACTCTTAATCTCAAATAGATGCACATGCGGGTGTAAGCACTATTCTTCACGACTGTGAGGCACATGTTTAGTTTGTACATTGGACTCTTAACCTGAAACACATGCACTTGCGGGTGTAGGCATGTATAGTACAGAGTCTTTGGGCCATTTTAGCTGACCTGATTATCTATGTTTGACTTTAATTGAACACCCTGAAACTGTTACTCATGTTCTCATTCTATCATGTCCAGTTACAGGAAAGTTATGGCCAAAGCTTTATGAGATAAAGCTACGACCCTTTAGGGGCAATCTGCAGTGATCCATTGAGAGCACTTGTTTTTCGACATATTGATTATTATTTGGCCATTATTTGACATCAACTACAAAGCGATATCCTTTAAACAGTTTGTTTATCTATTTGATATACTTTCAGTCATTGTTTGACATCAACTACGGGGCAGACATCCACTGAGAGTGTTTGTTCATCACCGTATTGATATATCATTTCGTCATAGTTTGGCATCAACCACAGAGCAGAGAATTATTGAGAATGTTTGTATATCGCCGTATTGGTACATTCTTTGGCCTTTGTTCGACATCAAATACAAAG
>JAURVB010013189.1:0-47714 GCA_033002965.1 Piper betle | reverse complement strand
GCAAATAATAACATAAACATACAATAGAAAAGCGTAAAACAAGACGAGTCCTAAACGGACCTGGTGGAAGCTCGAAGCGTGTCATCACACCTAGGCGGCGAGCTCCTACTTCGTACCTACACATCAAAACTAGATACTAACGCCCGCTAACTAAATGATGCATCAAACTCAACAAACATCACACCTGCTGGCGGTTTTCCGGCGACATTCGTCGGCGGCGTCTACTAGTCGGAAAGGGGTCGTGTTGGGTACCCTCGGAACCGGCTCGGCGAGCCCGACTCATCTACGAGGTCGACGCGGCCAACGGAGGTGGCGGCTCGCCGGAAAATGGCTAAAACAGGGCCGGCGGCGATGGGTCGCTAGATCCGGCCGGCCAGGGTGGCGATGGCCTCCGCTCCGGTCGGGGAAGGCCGCTAGGTGGTCGGTGGTGTTGAGGCGACCACTGGATGACGGCTGCGACGGTCGCCGGCGGCGGAATCGGCGACGCGACCAAAGGCAGTCGCGGCGCTAGGCGCGGCGATTCCGGCGTCGCGGCGGTCTGGCAGCGGCCGGGGCTGGTCGGGGTGGCACGGCGACGCCGTGGCGGGGCTAGGCAGGGTCGATCGGCGACCGGCGGCGGCGGCAACGGCGGTGGCGGCGACGCGCAGTGGCGGCGTCGCGGTAAGGGTCGGGAAAGAAGTATGGGGGAGAAAAAGACTCGATGGCAAACTCGTAAATATTACTTGACTCGTCTCCGACTCGAGTCAAGTATAATAACTAAGTCGTATTAAATCCTAAAAAATTCATAAAAATTGGGAAAAATCCCGTAAAATCAAACAAATACCAAACGTCGTAATGATATGCTCTAGAACTATCAACCCACCCGAAATGCCCGTAACGCATCCTAACGCAATAAACGGCCTAAAACTAATTCTACGATCCATTATATATAAAAATAATTAAAAAAATGACTGGCATACTCTCATATATCTGATAACTCATTCTGTTCTGCTGTGTTCATGACGTTATCATCATATACTTGGGTACGCATGACCCTCATAGCTCATACACGCGACTGGCATCGGCTCGGTACACGTGTCCTGAAACTGACTCAACTCAAAAAATAACGGTCGACCCGACCGGTTCTAAATATAAAACCCTAACTCGAATCGTGGGTTTTACAACCACACCCGCTGCCCTGCCCCCACCGGCCTAGGGCCTGCCCTCCTGCCCTCTGACCCCTCCCTGCCGCCCGCCACCCCGCCCGGACGTGCGTTGTCTCCCCGATCTGGAATGGTGTCAAATTAAAAAATATTATGTTATATTTTTAATTTATTTCACAATAATTTTTAATTTTTTAAAAAATACAAAACCATAAAATAAAATATTATAAAATAAAAACTTGACTCGATCCCGATCTCGACTGGAGTCAAATTAATATTATTGAATAAATTTAAAAAGATAATTTCGTAATAAAAACTTGACTCGAGTCAGGATCAAGTCAACAATATGAAATAATTTTAAAAAATATAAAATAAATTTTTAATAAAAAACTTTATTCGGTCCCACACGATACAGGGAGGTGGCGCGCCAAAACAAATGAGGAAGAAATAGGGGACAATATTTTGGTAATAAAAATTTTACTTAATCGGACTCGAGTTAAAATAATTTATTTCGGAATTATTTTATTTTTTTTTAATTTATTTTGTAATAAAAATTTATTTGGTAATAAATTTATTTTGTAATAAAAACTTGACTCAGTCCTGCACATGATCGAATCAAGTTCTTATTAAAAAAAATTTATTCTTTTAATTTATTTCGTAATATTACCTCGAGTCTGGGATCGAGTAAAATTTTTATTACGATTTTACCATCCCTTGTTCCCCACCCCTCGCTCTCTCTTGCCGTGCCACCCCACCACTAGTAACCCGCTGTCGGCCACCCACCCGCTAGGCGCCGAATTCGAGTTTCGAGCCACGAAACGGGAACCCTAGCCGTCGCCGATTTTCGACGACACGAGGTATAATTTATTTTAATTTAATTATTTGAAAGTATTGATTATTAGAATTGCATGCTAGGATTGGTGAATTGTGTGTTATAATAATATATATAAATGTAGATTTGATTAAGGATAAAATATGAAATTTGTTTGATTGAGTGGTGTTAAAAATGGAGGCTAAGAAACTAATTAGGGTAACAAGGTAATAATCATGATCTAATGCAAACTAGCCTAAGTAGAGTTGCTGGAATTGATATAGGTTGATGTGTCTTGATTGATGCGTGATTCTGTTGATTGTGTGTGCATGCTATAGGATGTATGATTCAACATGCGGGCATTAGTTTTTAGCTTGATTGTGTAGGTACGGTGTAGGAGCTCGCCGCCTAGGCGCGTGGACCCGTTTGGAGCTTCTACCAGGTCCATTTAGGACTCGTTCTCTGATTTACGCTACTCTCTTGTGTATTTGATTTATTATGTGCAGGACGAGTTAAGTGGCGTTTTATCGAATCCCACTTAACTCGGGCCATTTAGCCAACGATTTTCCGGATTAATAACCCTCGAGGATGAGATCCCTCGAGTTTGTTTTCAAACTTCAGATCCAGCTCACGTTGCCTTCGGGCCTATTGTATAAATCCCAACCCAGACCTATATATATATGTATAGTTTTCGTGTTTTTGTGAGAGACTGAATGAGGAAATCCGACTACCGTGCTACGCGAGCGGGCACGTGTGTGTCGACAGTGGGCTCTGGAATGGTGTGCGGGCCGTTTCATTCCCGAGGGATCCTGACAACTCCACCTTTGAGTTCCTCAAACCCGGAGAAGTGTGGAGGTTCACGGGTACTGCATTGCAGCGCATGTCTAGACTTGTGGTTTCAAAGGGTACTGAAGGCGACTGCCTGAGAGTACTCAGCCTTCGTGCTCAAGGCCAGGAGTAATATGGAAGGTGCAGAGGGCGGAAAGGAATGAGATTTGACGCGAGAAGCAATAGAGAAATGGCCGAGGCATGAGAATGTGAAAGATAGGGGACGCTGTCGACCCGAGGGCGACGGCTCCCGTATGTGCCCTGATGAGAGTTCTTGAGGAAGTATATGGTTTTCATTCAACAGGAGAGTTTGCTCTCCTGTGCCAGATTGATATTAGTTATTTTCCGGGCCGGTAACACTCGTTACTGACGGTTTTTCTATATATATGTAGGTGAGAAATGCGAGGGATGAAAGCTGTCGGGACTGCGGAGGAGCAGCACGGAGCCGCGCACACATGTACCTGCCGCGTGTAACCTATAATGATGGTGTGTTATTGCTACGTGAATGATAATTTTGATATGTTTGTTTAGATAAATTGCTTGATATGAAATGAATGGATAAATATGAATGAGTAGGGAGCCTTGGAGTTCAGACTCGGCTCAGGTAAAAACGAATGAGATAATGGTTGAATGTCAGGGTAGATTATTATGTGTTACCGTATTTTTTGTAAAATAGTTTATATTTTCTTTTGGTTTCCCGGCCACCGTCTCGCTCGCCACGTCACCGGAATCGCCCCACGAAACCACCTCGGCCGCCGCCAGTTCGAGCCGGATTCCACCACCGTCCGGCCACGCCGCCGCCGCTGTGGCCCCGCTGACCACCCCTCGCCGTCGCCGACATTTCCCCACCATCCCGACCGCCGTCGAGGCCGACCGGAGCCCCGATCGGAGCACGCAGCCGCCGCCCATTTTCGACGCTGCCATCGACGCCATCGCCGCCTCGGTTACCCTGTTTGACACCACCATCGGACCGAGCTCGTCGAGCTGGTGCCTATAAACCCCTTGATTGCCACTGTCCAGAATCATCGCCGGAAAACCGTCGGAATCTGTAACACCCCAAATCCGGTCCACACTCGTGAACCGAACCGGCATGTTACAGGCCCCGGTTAAGTCGGCTAACCCGAACCTAACTCATGCGGATCCAATCTCGGCGTCTTAAGATGAAGATACAACTCGCAATGCATGGATGAATACACAAACCTAACATGGTACTACATGAATGACATGCAAGTCAGAGTACACACCAAAACCATCCCGATAAAAATTAATAAAAGTTTTGAAATATGACGGACAGAATTTCCCCTAAAAATGCAATTAGGGGCCACCCTGTCAAATATACATATAAAAATATATATAACCAAGTATCAAACAATTTCATTCACGCAGAATCTAATTTACTATACACTCATTCTGAAGCTTGGGTTTCAACCCATCACACTTTTGCTGCGCTACTCTGATCATTTCATTTCATCTCATTGTCAAGCCTCAAACATTTACTCATAGCATGTTTATAAAATAACATCATAAACAAAACATTAAACATTCAATCACCCGATGTGTGTGTGCAGAAGACCTTATTGCTCCTCCGTCCTGGCCGGCTCATCCATCTCGTGCTTATCACCTACATATATATAAGAAAAACGTCAGTAACAAGCGTTACTGGTCCGAAAATAAAATAACTATAACAAGCTGGCTATGAGAGCAAACTCTCATATGAACGAAAACCATATACTTCCTCAAGAACACTCTGAAGGGCACTACTGAGGAGCCACTGGGCTGCAGACCCGGTAGCATCCCGAACTTACTGCTGCTGGTACTGTGCTACTCTCAGCACTTCTTTTTCAGTACTTCTCGTGAAACTTTATCCTAAGCCCTCTCCTTACCTCCATATTTCTCCTGGCCTTGAGCACGAAGGCCGAGTACTCTCAGGCAGTCGCCTTTAGTACCCTTTGAACCACAAGTCCGGACATGCGCTGTACTAAACAGTACCCGTAAACCTCCACGTTCTCCGGGTGTGAGGAACTCAAACGCGGAGTTGTCAGGATCCCTCGGGAATGGAACAGTCCGCTGGCACTAATCCAGAGCCCGCTTTGACTGTCACGGCATCCTCTGCATGGTACGTGCAGTCGGTTTCTCCATCTCTCGTCTCACTGAAAACTCGATAAAACTATATATATAGGCCTGGGAAGGGATTCATATAATAGGCCCGAAGGCAACTTGTGGTGGATCTTGTTTTCGAAATCATCCTCGAGGGATCTCATCCTCGAGGGGTTATTAATCCGGAAAATATTCGGTTAAATGACCCGAGTTAAGTGGGATCCAATAAAACACCACTTAACCCGTCCTGCAAATAATAACATAAACATACAATAGAAAAGCGTAAAACAAGACGAGTCCTAAACGGACCTGGTGGAAGCTCCAAGCGTGTCATCGCGCCTAGGCGGCGAGCTCCTACTTCGTACCTACACATCAAAACTAGATACTAACGCCCGCTAACTAAATGATGCATCAAACTCAACAAACATCACACAATACGAATAACATCCATCAACAATCAAGTAATCATAATGTAAAAATAATTCTACGTCATCCTATTCATACCAATTTTATACTGTTTTTCTAAATTACGTCATACTCGATTAACATGCTCATATTTACTTATCTCACTAGACTACTTATCCTCCATGCACTATCAATCACATCATGTAACTTCATTCATACTCTGATATTCATCATGATAATTAATCAACCCTAGCATGCTATGCTAACAATTATCATCAATTTTAAATAAATCAATCGGAGGTAATTATACCTCACGTCGTCGGCAATCGGCGACGGCTAGGGTTCCGTCGCGCGTCTCGGAGCTCAAATTCGGCGCTCATCGGCGTCCGAAGCTCGATCGGGCTCCACTGGGTGAGCTCCGCGGAAGATCCGGTGAATTCCAGCGAATTCCAGAAATTCCAATTTTTCGGTGATTTTCCGGCAGGCTACTGGCGGTTTTCCGGCGACTTCCGGTGGTTTTCCGGCGACAATCGCCGGCGGCGTCTACTGGTCGGAAAGGGGTCGTGTTGGGTACCCTCGGAACCGGCTCGGCGAGCCCGACTCATCTATGACCTCAACGTGGCCAACGGAGGCGGCGGCTCGCCGGAAAACGGCAAAACAGAGGCCGGCCGTGGTGGTTGCTAGATCCGGCCGGCCACGGCGGCAACGGCCTCCGCTCCGGTCAGGAAGCATCACTGGGTGGTCGACGGTGCTGAGGCGACCACCTGATCGTGGTGGCGATGCTCACCGGCGGCGGAATCGGCGACGCGACCGCAATGCGGCCGCGGCGTCGCGGCGTGGTTTCCTCCGCGTCGCGGCGGTCCGATCGGGGCGCACGGCGACGCCTGGCTGGGGCTGGGCGGCGGCGATCGGCGGCCGGGTGGCGCCGCAGCGGCGGTGGCGCGCGACAGGGGCGGCGACGAGGTTTGGGGTGGGAAGAAATTAGGTTGGGGCGGCAAGGTCGTAAATCGCACGTGACTCGTCTCCGTCTCGAGTCAAGTATCATAACTAACTCGTATTAAATCCTAAAAAAATTCATAAAAATCGGGAAAAATCCCGTAAAATCAAACAACACCAAAAAAATTATAATGGTATGCTCTAGAACTATCAACCCACCCAAACTGCCCGAACGCGTCCTAACGCGGTAAACGGCCTAATACTAATTCTACGATCCACTATATATAAAAATAAAAAAAATGACTGGCATACTCTCATATATCTGATAACTCATTCTGTTCTGCTGTGTTCATGACGTTATCATCATATACTTGGGTACGCATGACCCTCATAGCTCATACACGCGACTGGCATTGGCTCGGTACACGTGTCCTGAAACTGACTCAACTCGAAAAATAACGGTCGACCCGACCGGTTCTAAATATAAAACCCTAACTCGAATCGTGGGTTTTACAGAATCCGCCGGAAAACCGCCGACACTCGACGGAAAACCGCTGGAACCGCCGGAAAATTGGATTCGTGTAAAATTTGCCGGATCATCCGCCGAACGCACCCGGTCCAATATGATCGGACTTCGGACGCCGCTAGGCGCCAGATTCGAGTTTTGAGCCACGAAACGGGAACCCTAGCCGTCGCCGATTTTCGACGACACGAGGTATAATTTATTTTAATTTAATTATTTTAAAGTATAGATTATTAGAATTGCATGCTAGGATTGGTGAATTGTGTGTTATAATAATATATATAAATGTAGATTTGATTAAGGATAAAATATGAAATTTGTTTGATTGAGTGGTGTTAAAAATGGAGGCTAAGAAACTAATTAGGGTAACAAGGTAATAATCATGATCTAATGCAAACTAGCCTAAGTAGAGTTGCTGGAATTGATATAGGTTGATGTGT
Organism: Piper betle; assembly: GCA_033002965.1. Classification (NCBI taxonomy): domain Eukaryota; kingdom Viridiplantae; phylum Streptophyta; class Magnoliopsida; order Piperales; family Piperaceae; genus Piper; species Piper betle. Next base: position 40,532 of record JAURVB010013189.1, on the reverse strand, counting down.
CTTGATTGATGCGTGATTCTGTTGATTGTGTGTGCATGCTATAGGATGTATGATACAGCATGCGGGCGTTAGTTTTTAGCTTGATTGTGTAGGTACGGTGTAGGAGCTCGCCGCCTAGGCGCGTGGACCCGTTTGGAGCTTCTACCAGGTCCATTTAGGACTCGTTCTCTGATTTACGCTACTCTCTTGTGTATTTGATTTATTATGTGCAGGACGAGTTAAGTGGCGTTTTATCGAATCCCACTTAACTCGGGCCATTTAGCCAACGATTTTCCGGATTAATAACCCTCGAGGATGAGATCCCTCGAGTTTGTTTTCAAACTTCAGATCCAGCTCACGTTGCCTTCGGGCCTATTGTATAAATCCCAACCCAGACCTATATATATGTATAGTTTTCGTGTTTTTGTGAGAGACTGAATGAGGGAAATCCGACTACCGTGCTACGCGAGCGGGCACGTGTGTGTCGACAGTGGGCTCTGGAATGGTGTGCGGGCCGTTTCATTCCCGAGGGATCCTGACAACTCCACCTTTGAGTTCCTCAAACCCGGAGAAGTGTGGAGGTTCACGGGTACTGCATTGCAGCGCATGTCTAGACTTGTGGTTTCAAAGGGTACTGAAGGCGACTGCCTGAGAGTACTCGGCCTTCGTGCTCAAGGCCAGGAGTAATATGGAAGGTGCAGAGGGCGGAAAGGAATGAGATTTGACGTGAGAAGCAATAGAGAAATGGCCGAGGCATGAGAATGTGAAAGATAGGGGGACGCTGTCGACCCGAGGGCGACGGCTCCCGTATGTGCCCTGATGAGAGTTCTTGAGGAAGTATATGGTTTTCATTCAACAGGAGAGTTTGCTCTCCTGTGCCAGATTGATATTAGTTATTTTCCGGGCCGGTAACACTCGTTACTGACGGTTTTTCTATATATATGTAGGTGAGAAATGCGAGGGATGAAAGCTGTCGGGACTGCGGAGGAGCAGCACGGAACCGCGCACACATGTACCTGCCGCGTGTAATCTATAATGACGGTGTGTTATTGCTACGTGATGATAATTTTGATATGTTTGTTTAGATAAATTGCTTGATATGAAATGAATGGATAAATATGAATGAGTAGGGAGCCTTGGAGTTCAGACTCGGCTCAGGTAAAAACGAATGAGATAATGGTTGAATGTCAGGGTAGATTATTATGTGTTACCGTATTTTTTATAAAATAGTATATATTTTCTTTTGGTTTCTCATTTATTATTTTGTCTTGTCTTTGCTTGTACATCATAGCATGCATGTAGGACTACGTTAGAACCCACGCATCCCATCCATGCATTTCATGTTTGCATCTCCATCTTGAGACACCGAGGGCAGATCCGGGTCGGCTTAACCGAACCCAGTAGATTAGCGAACGGTTCGGTCACCGGTGACATTTCCGGGTCGGTTCACGGGTGAGCCGAAATGGGGTGTTACAGGGAATCGCTACTGTGGGTAGGTGGCTACGAGCGAGGGCGAGGGGCTGGGCGAAGGCTGCGGCAGCCGATGGGGGCAGGGGCAGGGGAGGCCGACTGGGGCAACATCAGCGGCAGGGCAAGGGCAGGGGCAGGCTGCGTGGCTGGAGCTGGGGCAGCCGGTGGGGGTGGCCGGCGGAGTGTGGGTTGTGGGTTGTGGGTGGGGGGCAGATTGATTGTGGACTGTTGGATTAGCATATACGTTGCTAAAATAGAGCAGGCACTGTAGCGCTACCCTATATATATATATATATATATATATATATATATATATATATGCGTTAATTAGCTAACCCACCGTCCATGTGTTCCTGCTCTCTCTCTCTGTCACTTGGGGTCATCGCTCTGTTCGATCCATGAACCATGCCTCACCACTCACGGAGATTCATGGCAGCAGCCCTCATTGCTGCGTTTCACCTTCAATGGCTGGTCGTTGTGTCTTCATTTGAGCTGGACAGGGTTGACAAGCTACCCGGCCAGCCTTCGGTGAGCTTCCAACAGTTCTCGGGCTATGTCACTGTGGATGACAAGAAGCAGCGAGCACTGTTCTACTACTTTGTGGAGGCAGAGACTGACCCAGCTTCCAAGCCGCTTGTTCTTTGGCTTAATGGAGGTTCTGATTTAGTGGTTGGGTTTCATTTTTTTCAAAATTTATGAGCTTGCAAGTTTCTTTGAGTATCTTGTTTAGATGTGTAATATTGTGCTTTTTAGATGCCTTGTGAAGTGGGTATATTTGCAGCTTTAGTAATTTGGTTTGTGGGTTTTCTTCTTGGATGTGAAATTTTTGTCGCAGGACCTGGGTGTTCTTCCGTTGGAGTGGGTGCATTTGGAGAGAATGGGCCTTTCAGACCTGGTGGAGAGGTGTTGCGAAGAAATGATTATAGCTGGAACAAAGGTATTGGGTTCTTTGTTACTCTTGCAATTACCTAATGGATGATTTTTTTGAAGTTGGTGCTCATGTGGGTTGTTGCAGAGGCTAATATGTTGTATATGGAGACACCAGCAGGGGTTGGATTCTCCTATTCCACAAATTCCTCTTTCTATGAGGGGGTGGATGATAAGATAACAGGTATATGTTTTTTTCCCCATCTTCTCTATCTGACTATGTTAGTTCCCTTCTCTCTCTTAGATATATGCAAAGGGCAGCTGTTCCTTTTAAGGAATTGAACCTTTTCATTTTTGACCTGCTATAATATTAATTTATAGCTAAATTAACTTGCAATTTGATTGAATTGAAGGAACAAATTTATTGAGCTGTTCTTTTTTGTATGCTTTGTGTAATTGGTCTGGACATGGGATATGAAGATAGCATTTGATTAATCTACTTGTCTATCTAGTAATAGCTTGGCAATGTCGTTGGTAAGATTAATCTACTTACCTAAATTATGGTTTCTGCTGTTTCTGCAGCTAGTGATAATCTAGTGTTTCTACAACGGTGGTTCTTGAAATTTTCTCAGTATAAGTCAAGAGATCTTTTCATTACTGGAGAAAGCTATGCAGGTATATCAATGTCTAAATCTCTTTGTGCATCTTTTTCATTTAAATCTTGGAGTTGAAACGATTTCATTGTACAGAGGCATTTACAATTTCACTCCAATATATTATTCATGTACAGGCCATTATATTCCCCATTTGGCTCAACTTATGGTAGAATTCAACAAAAAAGAGAAGCTTTTTAATCTCAAAGGAATCGCTGTAAGTAAAATAATATGAATATTATGCAAGTCAAAAGAGAAATGGATCCGCATTTTGTGATTCTCTTCCTGCTGCTAACTTGGTTTCTCATTGATTATAGTTGGGAAATCCAGTATTGGATTTATCTACGGACTTCAATTCAAGGGCCGCATTCTTTTGGTCGCATGGTTTAATATCAGACTCAACATATAAAGCTCTCACTTTAGTTTGTAATTACTCACGGTTCTTCATTGAGCGCGTTAGTGGGCATGTCTCCCCTGCTTGTTCAGAGGTTATGAGCCTAGTGAGCAGAGAAACAAGTCACTATGTTGACAAATATGATGTTATTCTTGATGTGTGTATATCGTCAGTTTTATCACAATCTAAAGTTCTCATGCCTCAGGAAAGACTTCTAATGCTTGCAATCATTTTTAATACTTTTTACAGTTCTCTTCGTTTTTCATATGTGGAGGTTATTAAAATATTTTTGTTTTTATATTCAGGTAGAATCTGAGAGTCTAGATGTATGCCAGGAGGATAAAACAGTCAATTATTTAAACAGGGAGGATGTGCAAATAGCCTTGCATGCTCAACTCAAAGGAGTTAATAAATGGACTGTTTGCAGCAGGTTGTAATTAGTTGTTTTCCAATCACTTTGCTAATTGCCTTTTTGAAATGCAGATTTTGTATTCCAGGAAACTGCATTGAGCACTTGTATGTGTATGATTGTTTGAATGTTTCTTTATATTGTCTTGCAGTGTTCTAAAGTATGAGACAAATAACTTAGAGATACCTACAATTTTAGCAGTGGGTTCACTGATCAAATCTGGCATTCCAGTCTTGGTGTACAGGTGAAGTTCATGGTTGAATATGTTTTATAGCTTACATATGACTATTGATTGTGTAGGACATTTATAAATATTAGGACTGAACTTATAAATGTTCTTTTTGTTTCCAGTGGAGATCAAGATTCTGTAATACCATTGATTGGGACTCGAACTAACGTCAACAATCTCGCAATTAAGTTAGGTCTCAACACAACTGTACCATATCAAGTTTGGTTTGAAGGAAAGCAGGTAATTTGTAAAATTTCTCTTGGAGGCAGTTTTGAGAGTAAAAAGTTACTAATTGAGTAGTTCCTCCTTCATGCTCTGAAGGGTACTTCTCTTTTAACTTCAGCAAAAAGAAAATTTGGTTCTTCTCTCACATTGAAGTGACTTAGTAACACTTTGTGCTCACTAAATTCCTTGCGACATGACTAATTTGCACCTTAATCATGCCTCTCCATACACTTAAATAATTAGCTACTACATTTACCAATTAATTGGATTTCACTTGCCTGCTTTCAAACCAAAAATTACCAAGAAAAAAGTGAACTAGTTAGTGTGTTCATTCATTTAATCTCATCTGCTTTTTAATCTTCTATTGTACATTTTTATTGTATTGTTCTTTTAATCCTTTTTTTGTTTTACTTCGAACTATTTTTCAGCATTGACTGCAAGTAGTAAGCAATTCAAAGAGAGCTTGACCCACCCCGTTCATAGTCATGAAAACCTAAGCACCACAAGCACTTTTGAAGTCTATGCCAAGTTATGCTTGAAATACTTGGATTGCATGCTTCTTCTTTCTTTTCCTTCTTCTATTTTTCATTATTTTTTGGGAGTTTGTAGAGATCAATCAAGTTTTAATTTTCTACTCTTCTATTTTTCATTTTTTTTGGGAGTTTGTAGAGATCAATCAAGTTTTAACTTTCTACTGTTTCTTTTATTTGCTTTTGTGAGATATATCCAGGTAGGTGGCTGGACACAAGTGCATGGGGGCATTCTTTCCTTTGCTACAATCAGAGGAGCTTCACATGAAGCTCCTTTCACTCAGCCAAAGAGATCACTTGTGCTATTTAAATCATTTCTTCAGGGAAAACCATTACCTCAAGAATTTGTATGACTGACAGTTATATTTTTATTATGTCTCAAAAATCAGTTTGCAGTAGTTGTATTTGAATAACAAGTATTGGTTGCAAAAAGAAAATGGATTAAATTCCCATTCACAATTTAAAATTTTTGGGAAGTTCGTTATTTGTAAGTTCCTTTTTAGCCCTCTCTTAGAGCCCAATGGCAAACTGAAGAAAATAATGAAGTTGACCTTATGATAATGAATATACACATGTAATAACTAATAAAAAATAGTTTTATAGAAGTGTGGATGTATTTATAGGTTTTTAATTTAATTAATTATTTTGTAAAAAATAATTTCACAATCAATTTACATTTGGGCAGATCATTACATGCGACATCGAGTCAACCTAAAATTGTATTGGTTGGTGGGTTGAACTAATAAAAAAAGTTTATAAAAAGAATTTTGTAAATAATTTTTTAAAAAAAATAAAGGTAAAGTATGAAAAATCATAATGCCTAAAAGATGAATTTTAATGATAATTTTTTTAAAGTTGGTGAACTATAATAATTTATAAAAATAAACCTCACATTTTATATATTTTAAGATATAATCCAATACACAAATGAAAATGTGTGTGTAAATTTTTAATTTAATTAATTACTTTTGAAGAAATTATTAAGCATATCGGCTTACACTTGGGTCAAATCGTTACAATGTCATGATCTAGCATCCTCCTTAAAATAATGGCAACAACTTTAAGAGTGCAGTAATTATTATTTGGGCCTCCCACATATTTAGCTGCTTATTATGATTAGACTTCACAATTCCTACGGCTTCTTCCGTAATACATTGAAAGGGACATCAATTATAAACTAGGGTTTATATAATTATCAAATATGAGGATTCTTGATGCCGAATGGCAAATATTTCAATCCTCCTCTTTTCTCCGGTCTTGAGGTTGACACCCGACAAAAAATACTTCAGCATATCTTCCCAACCTATGTTATCTTTATTTTTACCTTGGATTTATATTGTCTTTTTAGGCTGGGCACCTACCATGACACACAAGTGGCACACCTAATATTACTTACCATCTAAGATAATGAAAATTAATTCTTTAAAAGTATGATCAATTCGTATATAAAAGAAATTTTAGCCTTGGGACAATGGACTCTTAGACTTTCAACAAGGTGATGATTGATTTGGATGGTTCTGTGGGAAACCAGGCTTTGATACCGCCTGTAACTACCCACCCGTTCCGAGCCACGAGCTAAGTGTTACTATATGAAACTAAGTGTCACGTAAATTAATTTTCTATTAATTTTCAATCATTTAAAATAAACTATAAGCTCGGAATAATTTAAGCCCATGAACCAAACCAAAATCCCACTGTCATGCTTACAATCTTGAGGAAAGAGTAGTCTAATAATAGGGTCATCCAGCTGTCCCGACTCTACCCATCCTTCCATGCTCATATCGATGGAGGAAATTCCATGTTAGTGATAAAACCACTAAGCTGCATAATTAAATGAAACAAGTCAATATAATCCCTATTATCATTTCTCGAGACTTTTAGTAGTTATGAGCCTATGCTGAGCTCCAATTATGCTGGGAGGGTGGCTGCCCATCCAGCTACAACCCCTTGTATGCGCACACACGCTACATGGCCCTCAACTTGTAGTTACCGATATTTGCCATTGACTCACCTTCTCGGTATCACAAGTGCATAATGAGCTATCTTGTGCCACTACGCCCTATCACCCCTTTCGGTATGGGGGCAGGTATTTAATCTTTCAGGGTGTGCTTCCCTGTGTCAGATTAAGTCAATTCATTAACCCCGGTTGCGCTCGGCATAAGGTGGTCAAATATGAACTCAAGTTGACCAAGACTCCTACATAGTAATTTTTTTAAGAGTGCTACCCTTTGTTGGACTGAGCCAATTCTTTAACCCCGGTTGCCCTCGGCGCTTGGTAATCGAATGTGGACTCAAGCTGACCAACACTCCCAAATCTAAATATATAACATTTCAAGTAATTATACGAACCTGAAATTGTGATGAGGTACCCGTAACTATGACACAAGATCTTAATCTGGATGTAATTTTTCTAAAGTCAAATGTCCTCACAAGTTATCGAGAGGATGTTTCATTTAACAAAAGAACTTTCCTTTTATATATAAGAATATGTGTAAAATTCAAGAAGTAACTACATTAAATTTTATAAATATGTTTAGAATTTAGAAAGTCATTTATGTGATAACGTAAAGTCAAAAAGTAATTAATAAGTTAATACGAATGGATGTCAAATCCTAAAAATATTATAAATATGATTATACCAATATGCAAAAGGTCAAAATAAATAATTTACAATATTAATTTTTTTCAAGAGCTAATTTATTTAAATCATATTTACGGTTCGTTCTAAGATTTAGAAAACCCTAAATAAAATAACCTAATTATTTTTTTCAGTGTTGTACAATCTCTCCAGCTTGGGAATTTTCATTGTCGAAAATATATTATAGTTAAGATGGTAGGTGTTTAAGTTGATGACCTCAAGGTTGTAGGTTTAATCCACATTGATTGCATTTTTCCTGTAATAACCCGCCTGTTTTCGAGCCACGAGCCAAGTGTTACTATATGAAACTAAGTGTCTTACAAATTAATTTTCTATTAATTGTCAAGATTTTAAATAAACTCTTGACATAAAAGTTAATATAATGAATGCTTGGAATATTTTAAGTCCCATGAACTGAACCAAAATCCCACTACCATGCAAACAATCTCGAGAAAAGAATAGTCCAATAATAAAGTCCTCCAGCTATCCCGAATCTACCCATCCTTCCATGCTCATACCTGTGGAGGCAATTCCGTATTAGTGATAAAACCACTAGGTCGCATAATTAAATTAAACAAGTCAATATAATCCCTATTATCATTTCTCAAAACTTTTAGTAGTTATGAGCCTATGCTGATCCTCAATTATCCCATCCAGCTACAATCCCAAACATGCAGACACATGCTACGTATCCCACGGCCTGTAGTTACCAATATTTGCCATTGACTCATCCTCTTAATATCACAAATGCATATTGAGCTGTCTTGCGCCACAATGCCTTGTCACCCCTTTCGGCATGGGGGCAAGTATTTAATCTTTCAGGGGGTGCTGCCCTGTGACAGATTGATTCAATTCATTGACCCCGGTTGCGCTCGGCACATGGTGGTCTGATATGAACTCAAGTCGACCAAGACTTCTACATAGGAATTTATTTAAGGGTGTTGCCCCATGTTGGACTGAATCAATTCCTTGACCCCAATTACACTCGGTGCATGGTGGTCAAATTTGGGCTCAGGCCGGCTAGGGCTACCAAAAAGAAAAATACAATATTTTAAATAATTATATGGGCTACCAAAAAGGAAAATACAATATTTTAAATAATTATATGGACTTGGATAGTTTGTAAGTGCACCTGCAACTGTGACCAACGATCCTAATCTGAACGAGAACATAAAATTATACATAAGTTTAATTTCATTTGAGTAGAGATGCATACAACTAAATGACTTAAATATATCATTATTAGAATTCGACAACATAAAGCATGCAACATTCAACAATATTAAATATTAAATTGTCAACATTTACAGCAAGTCTAGTGAGATAATTAATTATTCATGTGACATAATCATTTAAGTCATTCTTTAAAATTTAAATTAATTATTTAAATCATAATTCACACTTCACTAATGATAAAATAATTATTTACTTGTAAACAAGTATTTAATTACTATTATTAGTATATTTTCCTTTGAGATGCTAATTGTTTAACCAAGATCTTGACGATTTAGTTTACAGTTTTAATTTTTAATCACTTATTAATAGCCATTTAGTAAGTACAAGATACTTAATTCATTACATAAAAACTTGGGTATACATACAATAATTTATTAACATTTTATTAATTCTAAATATTTATCTGGTAATTAATTAAGTCATTCTATTAAATTATTTAAAATGATTTGTATTATCCTAATACTAAGATACTACTAATAAAATTATTTTAAATTATTCAACTTAATAAATGTTCGAACTTTATTTATTTTCATTTAGCTATTTAGGTTCAACGCTTGTGTTTTTACACAATTATAGTTTAATAACCCATATTATTACCTTAATCATATTTAAAAATGGTTTAATAATATTATGTCATAGTTGGCATGTTATTTTCAGTACTACATCATATTAATTTTTGAATATGGCAAAGGTAATAATATGGGTGTTGCGCAGCGGAAGCGTGGTGGGCCCATAACCCACAGGTCCCAGGATCAAAACCTGGCTCTGATACCACCTGTAACGACCCGCCCGTTTTGAGCCACGAGCCAGGTGTTACTATATGAAACTAAGTGTCTCATAAATTAATTTTCTATTAATTTTCAAGATTTTAAATAAACTCTTGACATAAAAGTTAATATAATAAATTCTTAGAATAATCTAAGCCCCATGAACCGAACCAAAATCCCACTACCAAACAACCAATCTAGAAAAATAATAGTCCAATAAGAGAGTCCTCAAGTTATCCCAACTCTACCCATCTTCCATGCTCATACCTGCGGAGGCAATTTTACGTTAGTCATAAAAACACTAAGTCGTATAATTACAAGAAATAATTAAGATATTCTACAACATCTGAATAACATCTTGTAGTGGCTATGAGCCTATGTTAAGCTCTTAATATGCTAGGAGGGTGGCCGCCCATCCAGCTATAATCCCATTATGCGCACACACGCTACGTGGCTCTTGGCCTGTAGTTATTGATATTTGCCATTAACTCACCCTCTCAATATCACAAGTGCATAATGAGTTGTCTTGCACCACTTCACCCTGTCACCCTTTTCGGCATGTAGGCAAGTGTTTAATCTTTTAGGGGGTGCTGCCCTGTGTCGGATTGAGTCAATTCATTAACCCCAGTTGCGCTCAGCGAAAGGTGATCGAATATGAACTCAAGTCGACCAAGACTCCCACATAGTAATATTTTTAAGGGTGCTGCTCTGTGTTGAACTGAACCAATTCTTTGACCTCAGTTGTGCTCGGTGCATGGTGATCGAATGTGGACTCAGGCTTACCAAGACTCCAAAATCGAAATATATAACATTTTAAGTATACGAACCTGGTATTGTGATGAGGAACCCGCAAATATGACACACGATCCTAAAGCCTTCCCTTTGTGAGTCAAATGTACTCACAAATTATCCAGAGGATGTTTCATTTAAAATCAATGGAACTCTCCTTTATATAGAAGAATATGTATAGAATTTGAGAAGTCACTACATTAAATTTTATTAATATGTGTGGAATTCAAAAAGTTATTTGTGTGATAATGTAAAGTCAAAAAGTAATTATTAAGTTAATATGAATGGATGTTAAATACTAAAAATATTATAAATATCATTATACCGATATGCTAACGGTCAAAATTTATAAAATTAATTTTTTCAAGAATTAATTTAATTAAATAATATTTACAGTTCATTCCAACATTTCCGAAACCCTAAATAAAATAACCTAATTTTTTTTAGAGTTTTACAATCTCTCTAGCTTGGGAATTTTCATCCTTGAAAATATAATAAGGGGAAAGATCAGGGTTTTACAATTTCCCTAGCTTGGGAATTTTCATCCTCCAAAATATAATAGGATCATGAAGAGAAAAATTGGTGTTTTTATTTCTTGATTTAAGCATTGCCCTTCATATGGATTGCTAAGGTGGGGTCCACTGTCCCATGACATGGTTATCCATATCACGCAAGTGTCCCATACCACCGAGACTACCTAGATAACACCTCTGATTGTAAAGGCGTCTTATATATGCTCATTGGCATAAGCGTCACATGCACCTAGCATGACACATAAGTGGCACACCCATAATTATTTACCATCTAAAATAATAAGAATTAATTCTATAAAAGAATGATCAATTCGAATATAAAAGAAATTTTACCCCTGGGACAGTGGACTCTTAGACTTTCAACAAGGTAATGATTGATTTGCATGGTTCTATGGGAAACACAGCTTTGATACAATTTGTAACGACCCGGCCCAAAGTGCCGAGCCCAAAGTGCAACATAATGGGCCTAAGTCATTTCTTTAAGAGTGGTTAACTAAGTTAAAAATTTATAGTTCATTCCCACTTTTAAACATGATCTTATCCTAGTAGGTATTGGATGTGGGAATAAGTTGACGAATCTCACAATCCACCCACCTTGTGCATAATGAGCCATCTTGTGCCACTGCACCTTGTCACCCCTTTCGGCATGGGGGCAGGTATTTAATCTTTTAGGGGTGCTTCCTTATGTCGGATTGAGTCAATTCATTGACCCCAATTGTGCTCAAGGCATGGTGGCAGAATGTGAACTCAAGTCGACCAAGCCTCCCAGATAGTAAGTTTTTTTAAAAGTTCGGCTCCGTGTCTGACGAGTCTTTTCCTTGACCCCGGTTGCACTCGGTACATGGTGGTCGAATCTGGGCTCAGGCCAACCAGGGCTGCCAAAAATAGAAAATATAAGATTTCAAATAATTATACGGACCTGGTATTGTGATGAGGAACCCGCAACTATGACACATGATCCTAAAGCCTTCCCTTTGTGAGTCAAATGTGCTCACAAATTATCCAGAGGATGTTTTATTTAACATCAACAAAACTCTTCTTTATAAAGAAGAATAAGTGTGGAATTCAAGAAGTTATTATATTAAATTTTATTAATATGTGTGGAATTTAAGAAGCCACTACATTAAATTTTATAGAAAAGAACATAATCAGTCATAACTATATCATTTGTGTGATAATGAAATGTCAAAAACTTACTATTAAACGAATATGAGTGGGCTATAATTGATAATTTAAGATATTGATTCTTAAGAAATTATTTAATTAAATATTATTTATGACTCATTTTAAGATTTATAAAACCCTAAATAAAATAACCCAATTATTTTTTCGGGGTTTTACAATCTCCCCAGCTTGGGAATTTTCATCCTCAAAAATACAATAAGGTCATGACTAGAATTTATTTTTTTTTGATTTATGCATTGGCACTCATATGCATATCTAAAGTGTTGCACACTATCCCATGACACTATTATCTATATCGCAGAGGTGTCCCATACAACCTAGATAACACCTCTGATTATAAAGGTATCCCATATACGCTCATTGGTTTCTATGTCACGTGCACCTAGCATGACACACAAGTGGCACACCTATAATGACTTACAATCTTAAACAATGAAAATCAATTTTATAAAGGAGTGATCAATTCTTATACAAAAGAAAATTTACCCTTGGGACAGTGGAGTCTTAGTCTTTCAACAGGGTAATGATTGATTTGCATGGTTCCATGGGAAACACAACTCTGATACCACCTGTAATGACCCACCCGTTTCGAGCCATGAGCCAAGTATCACTATATGAAGCTAAGTGTCTCATAAATTAATTTCTGATTAATTTTCATGATTTTAAATAAACTCTTGACATAAAAGTTAATATAATAAATACTTGGAACAATCTAAGTCCCATGAACCGAACGAAAATCCCATTGCCATGCAAACAATCTCGAGAGAAGAATAGTCTAATAATAGAGTCCTCCAGCTATCTTGACTCTACCCATCCTTCCATGCTCATACCTGCGGAGGTAATTCTGCATTAGCGATAAAAACACTAAGCTGTATAATTAAATAAAACAAGTCAATATGAACCCTATTATTATTTATCGAGACTTTTAGTATTTATGAGCCTATGCTGAGCTCCAATTATATTAGGAGGGGTGGCCACCTAATCAAGCTACAAGACTTTTAGTATTTATGAGCCTATGCTGAGCTCCAATTATATTAGGAGGGGTGGCCACCCAATCCAGCTACAATCCCATGCATGCGCACACAGGCTATGTGGCCCTCAGCCTGTAGTTACCTGTATTTGCCATTTACTCACCCTCTCAGTATTACAAGTGCATAATTAACCATCTTGTACCGCTGCACCCTGTCACCCCTTTCGGCATGGGGGTAGATATTTAATCTTTCAGGGGGTGCTTCCCTGTGTCGGATTGAGTCAATTCATTGACCCAAGTTGTGCTCAGCGCATGGTGGCCGAATGTGAACCCAAGTCAACCAAGACTCCCAGATAGTAAGTTTTTTTAAAAGTGCGGTATCGTGTTTGACGAGTCATTTCCTTCACCCGGTTGCACTCGGTGCATGGTGGTCGAATCTGGGCTCATGCCGACCAGGGTTACCAAAAAGGGAAACTATAACATTTCAAATAATTATATGGACCTGGTATTGTGATGAGGAACCCACAACTATGACACACGATCCTAAAGCCTTTCCTTTGTGAGTCAAATGTGCTCACAAACTATCCAGAGGATGTTTTATTTAACATCAACAGAACTGCCCTTTATATATAAGAATAAGTGTGGAATTCATGAAGTCATTATATTAAATTTTATTAATATGTTTGGAATTTAAGAAGTCACTACATTAAATTTTACAGAAAAGAGTATAAACACTCATAACTATATCATTTGTGTGATAATGAAAAATCAAAAACTTACTATTAAGCGAATATGAATGAGCTATAATTGTTAATTTATGATATTGATTCTTAGGAAATTATTTAATTAAATATTATTTATGGCTCATTCTATGATTTATAAAACCCTAAATAAAACAACCTAATTATTTTTTTCGGGGTTTTACAATATCCCGAGGTTGGGAATTTTCAGCCCTAAAAAATATAATAGGGTCATGAATAGAATTTGGTTTTATATTTATGCATTGCCACTCATATGCATATCTAAAGTAGGGCACATTGTCCCATTGCATTGTTATCCATATCGCACAGGTGTCCCATACAACGTACATAACAGCTCTGATTGTAAAGATGTCCCAAATATGCTCATTGGTTTAGGTATCACGTGCACCTAGCATGACACACAAGTGGCACACCTATAATGACTTCATCTTAAACAATGAAAATCAATTTTATAAAAGAGTGATCAATTCTTATACAAAAGAAAATTTCCCCTTGGGACAGTGGACACTTAGACTTTCAACAAGATAATGATTGATTTGCATGGTTTCGTAGGAAACACAACTCTGATACCACCTGTAACGACCCTGCCCATTCTGGGCCATGAGCCAAGTGTCACTATATGAAACTAAGTGTCTCATAAATTAATTTTCTATTAATTTTCAAGATTTTAAATAAACTCTTGACATAAAAGTTAATATAATAAATATTTGGAATAATCTAAGTCTCATGAACCAAACGAAAATCCCACTGCCATGCAAACAATCTCGAGAAAAGAATAGTCCAATAATAGAGTCCTCCAGCTGTCCCAACTCTACCCATCCTTCTATGCTTATACCTTAGGAGGCAATTCCACATTAGTGATAAAAATACTAAATTGTATAATTAAATGAAACAAGTCAATATAAACCCTATTATTATTTATCGAGATTTTTAGTAGTTACGAGCCAATGCTGAGTTCCAATTATGCTAGGAGGGGTGGCCACCCCATCCAGCTACAATCTCATACATACGCACACACGTTGCGTGGTCCTCGGCCTGTAGTTACCGATATTTGCCATTTACTCACCCTCTCAGTATTACAAGTGCATAATAAGCCGTCTTGTGCCACTGTGCCCTGTCACCCCTTTCTGCATGGGGTAGGTATTCAATCTTTGGAGGGGTGCTTCCCTGTGTCGGATTGAGTCAATTCATTGACCCTAGTTGCGCTCAGCGAGTGGTGGCCGAATGTCAACTCAAGTCGATTAAGACTCCCAGGTAGTAAGTTTTTTTAAAAGTGCGGCCTCGGGTCTGACGAGTCTATTCCTTGACCCCGATTGCACTCGGTGCATTGTAGTCGAATCAGGGCTCAAGCCGACAAGGGCTACCAAAAAGGGAAAATATAACATTTCAAATAATTATACTGACCTGGTATTGTGATGAGGAACCCGCAACTATGACACACGATCCTAAAGCCTTCCCTTTGTGAGTCAAATGTGCTCACAAACTATCTAAAGGATATTTTATTTAAGATTAACAGAACTCTCCCTTATATAGAAGAATAAGTGTGGAATTGAAGAAGTCATTATATTAAATTTTATTAATATGTGTGGAATTTAAGAAATTACTACATTAAATTTTACAGAAAAGAACATAATCTTGAGAAAAGAATAGTCCAATAATAAAGTTCTCCAGCTATCCCAACTCTACCCAACCTTCCATGCTCATACCTGCGGAGGCAATTCCATATTAGTGATAAAAATACTAAGTCGCATAATTAAATAAAACAAGTCAATATATTCAGTATTATCATTTCTCGAAACGTTTAGTAGTTATGGGCTTATGCTGAGCTCCAATTATGCTGGGTGGGGTGGCCACCCCATCCCGCTACAATCCTATACATGCGCACACACGCTACGCGACCCTCGGCTTATAGTTACCGATATTTGCCATTGACTCACCCTCTTGGTATCACAAGTGCATAATGAGCAGTCTTGCGCCACTGCGCCTTTCCACCCCTTTTGGCATTGGGGCACGTATTTAATCTTTCAGGGTGTGCTGCCCTGTTTTTGATTGAGTTAATTCATTGACCCCAATTGCACTCTGTGCATGGTGGTCGAATGTGAATTCAAGTCGACCAAGACTCCCACATAGTAATTTTTTTAATAGTGTGGCCTCATGTCCAGCTGAGTTAATTCCTTGACCCTAGTTGCACTCGATGCATGGTGGTCGAATCTACGCTCTAGCCAACCAGGGTTGCCCCACGTTTCTGAAGCCTTCTCTGTGTGAGTCAAATGTTCTCACAAACTATGTAGGGGATGTTTTATTTAACATCAACAGAACTCTCCTTTGTATAAAAGAATATGTTTGGAATTCAATAATTCATTATATTAAATTTTATTAATATGCGTAGAATTTAAGAAGTCACTAAATTAAATTTACAGAAAAGAACATAATTACTAAGAACTATATCATTTGTGTGATAATGGAAATTCAAAAACTTATTATTAAGTGAATATGAATGAGTTAAAATTGATAATTTATGATACTGATTCTTAATAATTTTTTTAATTAAATATTATTTATGGTTCATTTTATGATTTATAAAACCTTAAATAAAATAATGTAATAATTTTTTTTAAAAAATAATTAAATTATTTTATTTAGGGTTTTGTAAATCTTATAACGAACCATAGATATTATTTAATTAAGTTAATTAGAAAAATCAATATTATAAAGTAATTAATTATGACCTTTAGCATAACAGTACAATGATTAACATAATTATGACTGATTACATTGTTTAAAAAAATCTTTGACTCCAGGAACGATAGAATGTTAGAGAATTATTATTATTATTTGTTTAGTTAAGACAGGAGATTTTAAGGGAGTTGGGTAGCGTCTCAACCCGATTAAATTCTGTGTTAGGGTATTTTCCTATACCGTAGCCGTCATTACTTCTTCTTCTCTTCATCATCAGCGTCAACTTCTTCATCCTCCTCCCCACTCTGTTATCTTTATCCTTTCCCTAGTTCCTTCCTTCTCTTTGAATTTCTTTTATGTACCTCTTTGTTTTTCCCGTTTTTCCTTGTTTGTGATATGTTCAGTGCATAGTACTCGTGGTTGTGTGGGCAGTAAGCTTTAGAATCGTCTTGTATGGGGTTCTGGTTTTGGCCAGTTCACAACCTTTTTCCCTACCATAGTTTAGGGTATTAGCATGGACATGTCATCTTTAGTTACCCCTTCTTTCTTTTTTCTGCTTTTCATGCATTCATGATATCGGTAACAGGATGGCTGCTGTTATGGGTAGTTATATTCTTTGGTTTGGTTTTTGTTTCTGTGCTTTGTCAAGGTTGGGCATGCCTATCAATGGTTGGCGTTTGGCTCACATCGTGCATGCTTGCAGCGCCTTGGTTTCTTTGTTGACGTTTCGGTTGGGTTGCCCTATATGGTTTCGTATCTTTTGTTGTTTGATGGTTTTGCTACCGACATTGACATGCTGTCCATGGAAAACGGCCATAAGCATTGCAGCATGGGTATCATGTGGAGATTCACCCAGCGCAGTGACTTGCATACCAGGGCTCAAAGTCGCTGTTTTTGTTTCGCGTTGGTAGGTCTGGCAGTTAACTGCTGAGAATTGAAAGTACGGTTTGTTAAGTTTGTGTTGTGGTATGGGCCTAGGTTCCTATATGATTTGAGTAGGAGGATATTTAACGGGTTATGTTTTTTAGTTGGGTTGCAGTGATTGTTTAAAGCCAAATGATGAGCTTATTTTTCCTCGTTGTGATGTGAATGGGTTAATTTATCATTGGCCGCTATTGTGCATCGTCATGGAGTGAAGGAGAGAGTTTGGGTTAATTGCATTTTGTCTAGTTGTTTGTTAAGTATAAATTTAGTATTTATTAATAGATTAATAATTTAATTTAGTTATTATTAACTTATTATTATTATTATTGTTGTTATTATTATTATTATTATTTCAAGTTTAACTTTAAGCACAAGCTTAATAAAATTGGTCATGTTGATAATCAGTCGATTATATTAAAAAAATAAATTATTAAAATACAATAGTATAAGAAACATCATCGTTGAATCTTAGTAGAATGCAGTAAAATTATTAAAGTTCGAACCTTTGTCAATTGAGCAATTTAAAATAATTTTATTAGTAGTATCCTTGAATTATGATAATACGAATCATTTTAAAAAATTTAATAGAAAGACTTAATTAATTACCAATTAAATATTCAGGAATTACCAAAAACTTAATAAATTATTATAGATATACCTAAGCTTTTATTTAATGAATTAAGTATCTAGTACTCACTAAATTGCTATTAATAATGACAGTGATTAAAGATTAAAACTGTAAACCTAATCATAAAGATCGTTGGTTAAGTAATTACAGTCTCAAAGGAAAATATACTAATAATAGTAATTAAATATTTTTTGTAAGTTAATAAAAATTTTATCATTAGTTAAGTGTTAATTCTGATTTAAATAATTAATTTAAAATATAAAGTATAACTTAAATGATTACGTCACATGAATGATTAATTATCTCACTAGACTTGTTGTAAATATTGAGAATTTAATGTTTAATGTTGTTTGAATGTTTTATGCTTTATGTTGTCAAGTTTTAATAACAATCATTTAGTTGCATGTATTTCTACTCGAATAAAATTATAATCATGTATAATTTTATTTTCTCGTTCAGATTTGGATTGTCGGTCGGTGTTGCGAGTGCACTTGCGAACTATCTAGGTCCGTATAATTATTTGAAATATTGTATTTTCCCATTTTGGTAGCCCGGGCCGGCTTGAGCCCAAATTCGACCACTATGGACCGAGTGTAACTAGGGTCAAGGAATTGACTTAGTCCGACACGAGGCTGCACCCTTAAAAATGTTACTATGTGGGAGCATTGGTCTACTTTGAGTTCATATCCAACCACCATGTACTGAGCGCAATCGGGGTCAATGAATTAACTCAATCAGACACAGGGCAGCACCCCTTGGAAGATTAAATATCTGCCCCCATGCCGAAAGGGGTGACAGGGCGCAGTAGCTTAAGACGACTCATTATGCACTTGTTATACTAAGAGGGAGAGTCAATGACAAATATCGGTAACTATAGTCCGTGGGCCACGTAGCGTGTGTGCGCATGCATGGGATTATAGCTGGATGGGGTGGCCACCCCTCCCGGCATAATTGGAACTCAGCATAGGCTCACAACTTCTAAAAGTCTCGAGAAATGATAATAGGGATTATATTGACTTGTTTCATTTAATTATGCGGCTTAGTGGTTTTATCACTAACGCGGAATTGCCTCCGTAGGTATGAGCATGGAAGGATGGGTAGAATCGGGATAGTTGGAGGACTCTATTATTAGACTATTCTTTCCTCGAGATTGTTTGCATGAGAGTGGGATTGTGGTTCGGTTCATGGGCTTAAATTATTCCGAGCTTATAGTATATTTAAAATGATTGAAAACTAATAGAAAATTAATTTACGAGACACTTAGTTTTGTATAGTAACACTTGCTCGTGACTCGAAATGGGCAGGGTCGCTACAGGTGGTATCAGAGCAACCTGGTTCCATGTTAGATGGTGGGCTGGACTATATACGTTGGCTAAGGCTGCCAGTCACGGCTAGAGAAGGACATGTGTTGGGGCTAGCAACAGAGGCTGTTTGTAGAAATTTTGGAGACAAAATTTTCTAAGGTGGGTGGATTGTGAGATTCCTCAACTTAGTCCCACATCTGATACCTACTGGGATAAGATCTATTTATAAGTGGGAATAGACCATATATCTTTAACTTGGGTTAATCATTTTAAAGAAATGACTTAGGCCATTACTTTGCAGTTTGGGCCGGGTCATTACAAACGTGGTTGGCAGAGGCGGTTGCTGACCAAGAAAAGGCAAAATAGGGGCAATTGGTGGGAGGGTGACGAGATGGGTGGCGCTGGGCTCCGCTTCGGTCGGGGAAGGTTGCGGGAGGGTCAGCAACATCGAGGCGGCAACTGGATGGCACCAACAATGGTTGCTAGTGGCGGGATCAGCGATGGGTGTGCAGCGCGATGGCTTGGCTTCCTAGCATCGTGGAGTCCGGGCGATGGTCGGGGGTTCACAGGGCAGCATGGCGAGGCTCAGTGGCATCGATTGGCAGCTGAGTAGCATCGGCAATGTGCATAGGGGGCACTGGGTCGAGGGTTTGGGGAAGAAAATTAGTGTCAGGGGAAGAAATGGTTTGATGGCAATATCATAAATAAAATTTGACTCTGACTCCAACTCGAGTTAAAAATAATAACTAACTTGTAATAAATCCTTAAAACATCCAAAAATATATGGAAAAATACCATAGAATATATTACACACTATAACACCAACAATGACGTGTTCTATAGCTAATAACCCACACAAACTGCCCTATAACGCATCCTAATGTGCTATTCGGCTTACATATGATTCTATGAGCAAATACATAAAAAAATATACTACATACTTGTTTGCACAGATTTAAACATATCCATTCATGTGGACGACAAGTGCTGAGAGATTCTGACAATAAGATCTTTCCTATTCCAAATCTACCGGAGGATATTTTTAAAAAAAGTGGTTAGAGGAAAATATTTCTTCTGTTCTAAAACTACCGAAGGAAATTTTTGAAAAAATTAAACCTGCAATGATTCCATGCCAGTAAGGACGGAATAGGAGGGCTCTCAACGTCTATAAAAAATCAAGTCTAATTATTGAGGAAGGTGAGAGCAAATTTTTAGAGAAAAGAAGGCTAGTGTTTATTGTTGCAAAGAAGAGATAGAATGAAGGAGGCTTCATCTCTCTGATCTCTCATGTGAAGAAGATGCCATTACCATGAAGGAAGGAAAAAGCTACCAATCACCTCTTCGCTAGACTGCTGTTTGAAGTCTTACCAGAGCCTTGGAATTTCCCTGTGCACCTGCCATCTGTGCCCTTCCATACCACTTTAGTTCTCTCTAGCCTCGCCATAGCCTTGCTTGCCCATTACATTGTGGCTGCCACCGTTGAGGAAAGACAGGAGTATGCAACCATCCAGAGCTCTTTGATTCATTATTGATATCAGCCACTCTACCCGTGTGAAGGAAGGACTGCATCGCCATTGTTCATAGCTTGGAAGATCCCTGCTTTGCCACTATTACAGCCTGCAAAACCCCGTTGGGTAGCCCTGCCTTGTAGAGCAGAAGTTCAGCTATTGCCCACTAAGGAAAGAAGTTGCTATCACATCTTGCTTTAGGAGAGCCATAGTCACCGCCAACGCCTGAAGATCTTCGACTTATGCTGCAGATCTATTTTTAAGGTGGTGCAAAATGAAGAGAAGAAAAGAAGTAGTGAATGGAGAAGACCGCCTTCCCATCGTTCACGCCTGAGACGTCCCCATCCATGAAATTTAATCTCCGCTCCTGTAACGACCCAGCCCAAAGTGCAACGTAATGGGCTAAGTCATTTCCTTAAAATTGGTACCCCGAAGTTAAAGATCTATAGTCCATTCCCACTTATAAACAGGATCTTCTCCCAGTAGGTATTAGATGTGGGACTAAGCTGAGGGATCTCACAATCCACCCACCATACATAGCATGTTTTTCACATTCAATTTATCCTCACTCCGTAGTTCACTCTGTTTATTCCCACTTTCCATTTTCATTCACATTCAAAACATTTATAGTAATCTCATAGGATATCATTTAAATTTCATAAACTACATATTTCAATATACATCATCATTATGTACACTCGACAGGTACATGTGTACGCAATTTCATTACTACTCCTCCGCAGTCTCGATAGTGCTCATTTCTCGTGGGTCTTACCTATATATATAGTAAAAAGACGTCAATAACAAGGGTTGCCGGTCAAGAAATAACAAATATCAATATTACACAGGAGAGCCAACCTTCCTATTGAATAAAACCTCATATACTTCCTCAAGAACTCTCATAAGGGCAATAATGGGAGCCATCGAACTCGAGCGGAAGAATCCTCTTTCGATATCATTCTCTTTCCATCACATTCTCTTTCCTTGGCCATTTAAACTATCACTTCGCATGAAAATCATTCTCTTTCATCTCAGCCCTCTATGTCCTTTGTATTACTCTCGGCCCTGAGTACAGGGGCCGAGTACTCTCAGGCATGCATCTTTAGTACCCTTTCATGCCACAAGTCTAGACATGCACTACATAGCAGTACTGTAAACCTCCACACTTCATCGGGTTTGAAGAACTGAAAGGTAGAGTTGTCAAGATCCCATAGGAATGGAGTGGATGCTCACTAGTTCCAGTGCTCACTATCAACTAGCACATCCACGCTCACATAGTACGGTTGTCGGTATTTCCAGCTTTGACTGGCACGTTCCTGCTTGCGTAGCACGGTTGTTGAATTTCCCTCATTCCATCTTTCATTGAAAGCGTGAAAACTACATGTATATAGGCCTGGGTAGGGATTTATATAATAGGCTTGAAGGCATTGTGAGCTAGATCTGAGTTTTGAAAACAAACTCGAGGGATCTCATCCTTGAGGGTTATTAATTTGGAAGTAACATGTGACTAAATGACCCGTGTGGAGTAGGATACAATAAATCCACCAGTCGACACATCCACTTACCTGTAAAAACAAAACACGCTGGAATATAGAGATAAAACTAGAAGTGAGTCCTAATGGACCTGGCAGAAGCTCTAAGCATGTCCTTGTGCCTAGGTGGCGAGCTCCTGCTCCGTCCCTAAACATCAATCTAAATGCTAATGCCCACTAAATAAATGATGCATCAAACTCATCATGACATCACACTCACAACGCAATCATCATCAATCAAATAATCATCAATAGAATATCCCTAGATCACTCTATTGATACTAATTTTATTATATTTTTAAGTTACGTTGCAGTCAATTAGCATACTTAGATTTAATTTACTTATTTAGATCACTAACATTCATTCACTATTAATCAAATCATGCAGGTCATCACTCCATCTGTAATTGGGCATTAATCACAACAATTAACCAATCCTATCATGGTATGCTAATAAATATCAATTTTAAATAATTAAATCGAAGGTAATTATACCTCTTGTCGTAGGCAATCCGTGACGATTAGGGTTTCCTTCATGACTCAGAGCTCAAATTCGGTGCTAGGCTGCAACCAAAGTTCGATCAAGGTTGACTGGATGAACTCGGTGGAAGATCTAGCCAATTTGATAGTTCGGTAGGTTCCGACAGTTCTCCGGCAGGTTCCTGGCAAATTTTTGCACGGTTGTTGTAACGACCCGACTGAACCAGACTAGGTGTTACCTAAAAATATAATTGATGTAACAATAACATTCTAGAACATAATTCATAATACAACAAATAAGTCTAGAAAATAATAAAATAAATCATGTTCAAATAGCATGTGACAATACGTAAAACAAACTAACTCAAAATCCCACAGTCTTGGACCGTTTCCCATAGCCACATTTATAACACAAGGGATTAAAAGAAAGTCCAATTACTATCGATTCACCATACCTAGGTTGGTAAAAGAACCACCAAACACACTTTTAATCTTCAGTTCATAGCTGCACACCTGTGGAGGCAATTCCGCGTTAGAGATAAAACCACTAAGCCGCATAATTAAATGAAACAAGTCAATATAATCCCTATTATCATTTCAGAAGTCTTTTAGTTGTTAGTGAGCATATGCTGAGCTCTTAATATGCTGGGAGGGGTGGCCACCCATCTAGCTACCATCCCATCCATGCGCATAAACGCTGCGTGGCCCACGGCCTATAGTTACCGATATTTGCCATCGACTCACCTCTCAATATCACAATGAATAATGAGCCTTCTTGAACACTACGCTCTGTCACCCTTTTTGGCTTGGGGGTAGGTGTTTAATCTTTCCGGGGATGCTGCCTTTGCCGGTTGAGTCGACTCCGGTTGCATTCCCGTGCATGGTGATCAGATACTCATGTCGATCAAGACTCCCACATAGTAATTTTAGGGTGCACCCGTGTGGACTGAGTCGATTCCTGGACCCGATTGTACTCGGTACCATGGTGGTCAAATCTAGGCTCAGGTCGACCAGTGGCTGCCAACAAGGGAAAATACAACATTTCAAATAATTCAACGGACCTGGATAGTTCGTAAGTGAACCTGCAACTGTGACCAACAATCCTAATCTGAATGAGAACATAAAATTATACATAAGTATAATTTTATTCGAATAGAAATGCATACAACTAAATGACTAATATATATATATATATATATATATATATATCACTATTAAAATTTGACAATATTAAATACTAAATTATTTATGTGATATAACCATTTAAACCCTCCTTTACATTTTAAATTAATTATCTAAATCATAATTAACACTTAACAAATAATAAATTATTTATTAACTTATAAACAAATATTTAATTATTATTATTATTATTATATTTTCTTTTGAGATGATAATTACTTGACCATGGCCTTGATAATTTAGTTTACGGTTTTAAATCTTTAATTTTTTATGTCGTTTGATTAAATTATTTAAATAATTTTTATTATCCTAATTCAAAGATATTACTTATACAATTATTTTAAATTATTCAACTCAATAAAGTTTCAGTACTTTATTTATTTTTATTAGGTTATTTAGGTTCAACGCTTGCAATTTTTACCCGATTGTAATTTAATAACCCATATTCTATCCTACTGACTCGTTATTAACATAATCACTTTATTTACCTAATATCAAATTTAATATGCCTCCGATTTAATTTAATCGCTTGTAGTACGCCGGTTAATTATCAACCGTTTATCATTACCGTATTTTTTATTACTCGTAGCGATTTCGTATAATAATTAATTAGTTTAGTAACTTTACCCATAACCCATTAAAATGATTATTTTTAAAGATTTATTATGAGTTAGTATTAGTTTTTTAACTTGAGTCGGTATTGAGTCAACCCATATTTACAAAACTATCATCTTCTTTTTCCCCAACGTCCCTTCTTCTCTACCTTCTTCTTTGCACCAAAACAGATCTGCTTGTCTTCTT
The DNA here is from genome assembly GCA_033002965.1 of Piper betle. NCBI lineage: Eukaryota > Viridiplantae > Streptophyta > Magnoliopsida > Piperales > Piperaceae > Piper > Piper betle. The sequence continues at coordinate 15,859 of JAURVB010013189.1, read as the reverse complement.
CTTCACCCAAAACCAGATCACGTCCTTCCCTAACTGCTTCCCTTCCCTAGCAATCCAATTGAAAGCCTAAGCTCGTGCATTACAGCAACTATCTAAGGTGAATCATGTTCTGCACCAAGGTGCGCGTTGTCTAGCCTGCAGCACCGCCAGGACTGCAAGGTCAACTCCGTCCGGCCAGCAGCACCGCCAGGAACACTCCCTTCTCCCCGTATGACAACCCCATGTCAAGGCCAGCAGTGTGAGCATGCACAGCATGAGCCTTCGGCCAGCGAGCTGGTATAAATGTCTGGAATCTCCACACTTAGAAATATTTTGTCCCTGAAATATTATAGTGGCAACAGGACAATGATGACTAATTTTATTTCTTAATATCAGTTCATGCTATGACAATAATAAGAATCTTATGCCACAAATAGGCTAGGATACTTCTTTGTCATTTCTTGTTCATTCTCCCATGTCGCTTCCTCAGACCTCTAATTTTTCCACAACACTTTTACCAAAGGAATTTTCTTGTTCCTGAGTGCCTTTATTTCTCTTACCAGGATGCGAGGGTCCATAACTCAAGTGTAATTCTCGCCACCAATCGGTAGCAAGGGTCCAGCGAGCTATCCTTCAACCTAGCAACCAGAGAGGTCGTCGGAGTGTGAGGGATGCCTTGAAATCTTTGTTTACAGTCGCCCATCATGCCAAAATTCAGACCTGTCGGCCATGGTAAAATTCCAGTTTCATGCTTAGTTTTAGTTTTTTATTGTTGATTTTAGACTTAATTTCTCATGTTTATCAAGCTTATTATCAATTAAAAGAATATGCATGCATGAAAATTAAGAAGAGGGAGATAGGAAGGATACCCAAGCAAGGAAGAATCACCGGTAAGGAAGAGGAGAACTAGGCAGCTAAGGTGAGGAAGACGTACCCAAAAATGATGTCCTCTTTCAAAATTATAAAAATGAAAATGACGGCTAGGGTATGTGAAAACACCCCTACACCCAGTATTTCATTTAACCGGGTAAATAATAAAATATATTAACCGGGTAGAATTATCGGGTAGAGAATAATAATAATTCTCCAACGTTCGGTCCTTCCCGGACCACATCGAATATATTATTATAATATTATTTATTTTCACAGTCTTTACAATCTCCCCAACTTAGAAATATTTCGTCCCTAAAATATTATAACGGCAACAGGACAATCATGATTAATTTTATTTCTTCAGTATCGGTTCATGCTATTACAATAATAAGAATCTTATGCCACAAATAGGCTAGGGTATTTCCTTGCCATTTCTTGTTCAGTCTCCCATGTAGCTTCCTCTGACCCCTGATTTTTCCACAATACTTTCACCAAAGGAATTTCCTTGTTCCTGAGTGTCTTTATTTCTCTTGCCAGGATGCGAATCGGCTTTTCCTCATAGGTTAAATTTGATTGTAGCTCTAAGTCTTCAAAATTTGTGATTATATGATCCTCATCTCGTACATATTTCTTTAGCATTGACACATGGAAAACATTGTGTACTCCAACTAGGCTTGGTGGTAATGCTAGTCTATATGCACAATTTCCAACTCGATCCAAGATTGGGAATGGTCTCTATGAATCTTGGCTTCAACTTCCCTGATGTTCTAAATCTGATCACCCCCTTCATAGGAGATGTCTTTAGGTACACTAACTCCCCAACTTGGAACTCTAGGTCCCTCCTTCGAGTATCAGCATAACTCTTTTGTCGATCCCTGAGCTGCTTCAGTAGACTCCAACCAGCACGATGGAGATCTGCAAGGCCTACCATATAAGGCTTCAAATGGTGCCATCCCCATATTGGCTTGGTAAGAGTTATTGTAGGTGAATTCAGCCAAAGCTAAGTGTTTCTCCCAGTCACCTCCCCAGTCAAGTATGCAAGCTCTTAACAAATCATCCAAAGTTTGAATAGTCCTCTCACTCTGAACATCAGTCTGGGGATGATATGTGGTACTCAGCTTGATTTGAGTCCCCATGGCTTTTTGGAAAGCTTCCCAGAAATGTGAGGTGAATAGTGGATCTTGGTCAGAGACTATCTCCTTTCGAATCCCATGCAACTTGACAATATTATCAACATACAATCTTGCCAGGTATTCCACAGTTCTCAGTGATTTCGTGGGGATGAAGTGAGCTACATTAGTTAGTCGATTTACAACCACCCATCTAGAGTCATGCTTTTTCTGAGTCCTTGGGAGCTTTGCAATAAAATCGCATGTGACACACTCCCATTGCCAAGTTGGTATTTCTAAAGGTTGCAATAGTCCTCCAAGTAGTTGATGTTGGGCTTTCATTTGTTGGCAAGTATGACACTTGGAGACAAAATCCACAACATCCCTCTTCATCCCAATCCACCAGTAGGTTCGCTTTAAATCCTGATACATTTTAATAACTCCAGTGTGTATCAGGAACTTTGAGCGATGAGCCTCCTCCAAGATATTCTGCCTCAGTGCATCATCCTTGGGTGCACACAACCTTCCTCTAAATCTGATTATACTATTGGAATCAGCTACAATGTCAAGATTTTAGTCCAACATTTCATTTAGCTCCTCATCACCCATTTGTGCTAGCTTTACACGATCAACTAAATCATTGGAAATAGCCAAATTTGCCAGTAATCCTGTTAGTTGCTCCATAGGGTTGATAGCTACCACTTCTGCTGACATGGCCCAAAGGCTAGTTAGCTACTGACCTTTGGCCACCTTGCCCTTCCTACTCAACGCGTCTGCTACCACATTTATTTTCCTTGGGTGGTACAAGATTTGGAAGTCGTAGTCCTTCAAATACTCTATCCACCGCCTCTATCAAAGGCTAAAGTCATTTTGGGTGAAGATATACTTTAAACTCTAGTGGTCAGTGAAGATTTTGAACTGGGCTCCGTACAAGTAGTGTCTCCAAATTTTTAGGGCAAAACCACTGTTGCCATATCCAAGTCATGGGTTGCATAATTTTGCTCATGAATCTTCAATTGACGAGAGGCATAGGCCACCACTTTACCTTCTTGCATAAAGACACATCCTAAACCCAACAGGGATGCATCACTGAAGACTACGAATCCTTCATTACCATTTGGCAGTGTCAAGACTGGAGCAGTTGTTAGACTCTTCTTTAGAGACTGGAAACTCTCCTCACACTTACTACTCCATTCGAACTTGACTCCCTTCCTTGTGAGTTTGGTCATCGGCGATGCTACTAAGGAGAAGTCTTTAATGAATTTCCTGTAGTAACCCACTAAGCCAAGAAAGGTTCTGATATCAGTGACCGACTTTGGTTGTGGCCAATCAGTGACTGTTTTCACTTTTGATGGATCCACTGCAACTCCAGCCTTTGAGATAATATGACTGAGGAAGTTTACCTCCTTCAACCAGAAGTCACACTTTGAGAACTTGGCCAACAGTTGTGTTCTCTCAGAACTTGAGGAGTAATGGACAGATGCTTCACATGCACTTCTTCATTATTTAAATAGACCAGAATGTCGTCCACAAACACGATGATAAACTTGTCCAAGTATGTGAGAAATACTATGTTCATGAGTGACATACAGGCTACTGGTGCATTTGTCAGACAAAAAGGCATAACAAGAAACAAATAATGTCCATACCGAGTTCGAAAAGCCATTTTTTGCATGTCTGATTCCTTTACTTGCAACTGGTGTAAACCAGACCGCAAGTCTATCTTAGAAAATACTCCGGCTATTTTTAGCTGATCAAACAAGTCATCTATCCTCGATAAGGGGTACCGATTCTTGACCATCACTTGATTGAGTTGTCGATAGTCAATACATAGCCGAAGTGATCCATCTTTCTTCTTTATCAAGAGAATAGGGGCTCCCCAGAGTGAAGTACTTGGTCGGATGAAACCTACTTGCAACAACTCTTCTAGTTGACTCTTTAACTCCTTGAGTTCTGCTGGACCCATCCAGTATGATGCTTTAAAAATTGGTATTATTACAGGTGCTAGGTCAATGGCGAACTCCACTACCCGCTTAGGAGGTAACTCTTTGGGTTTTGACTCAGACCAAGCAAAGTTAGCCAAAAAGGCTTTACAACCCTCACTTGTCGGACTACCGGTGGCCCTGGGTTTGGATGCTCCCCTCGCTCACCCTGGTCTGCTAACCCTGCCCGCCCTTGGGCACTTCCCTGACCACTGTCTGGGGTTATTCTGGGACCTGCTGCTAAGTTTGAGGCTCCATTCCCTACTACCACTCCCTGTAACCGTTGAACAATATTTTGAACCACAGAATTTGTATTTTCTGAAGCCTACACCATTGCCTGTATGGCCGTCTGGATCTGGGCCAATACATTCTTAGTGTTTGAAGTCAAATGAGTAGATCAGTTCAACTGTCTATGAGTGCCTGCCATCTGAACGTCAAAAATTTTTACCATCATGGTTCATTTATATGTTCTTTTTCAGTTATAAATTAGGTTTATTAGTAGCGAATGAATTTCTTAATTCAAAACACAACACAGTGGGGAAAGATAATTATTGGATTTTTCAACAAGGTACTTGAGTCATAAAGTGCGAGCTTGTGGGAAACTGTGCTCTGATACCACTTGTAATGACCCGCCAGAACCGGACCGGGTATTACCTTAAAATATAATTGATGTAACTAATAACATTCTAGAACATGATTCATAATACAGCAAATAAGTATAGAAAATCATAGAAATAAATCATGTTCTAATAGCATGTGACAATACGTAAAAATAAACTAAACTTAAAATCCCACAGTCTCGGACCATTTCCCATAGCTATATTTATAACGCAAGAGAATAAAAAGGTAGTCCAATTATTATCGATTCATCATACTTAGGTTGGTAAAAGAACCACCAACCACACTCTTAATCTTTAGTCCAAAGTTGTTCACCTGTGGAGGCAATTCTGCGTTAGTGATAAAACAACTAAGCTACATAATTAAATGAAACAAATCAATATCATCCCTATTATCATTTCAAAAGTCTTTTAGTTGTTATGAGATTATGCCGAGCTCTTAATATGGTGGGAGGGGTGGCCACCCCATCCAGCTACCATCCCATGCATGTGCACACACACTACGTGGCCCACGGCCTGTAGTTACCGATATTTGCCATTGACTCACCCTTTCGGTATCACAAGTACATAATAAGCCTTCTTGTGTCACTGTGCCTTGTCAAGATGAACTGGGAGACCGTGACTAATCTCAAAATGAATTGGGAGACCACCTAATCTCAGAATGAGCTGGGAGACAATTTCTAATCTCAGAATGAATTGGGAGACCATGAATAATCTCAAAATGAATTGGGAAACCACCTAATCTCAGAATGAGCTGGGAGACATTTTCTAATCTCAGAATGAGATGGGAGACAACTTTTACTAATCTCAGAATGACCTGAGAGACAAATTACTAATCTCAGAATGACCTGAGAGATAATTACGAAAGACTTGTGTAATAAGAATAATAAAAACGAGTGAAATGATAATAGGGATTATATTGACTTATTTAATTATGCGGCTTAGTGGTTTTATCACTAACGCAGAAATGCCTCGTCATGTGAGCAGCTTTGGACTAAAGAATAGAAGTGTGGTTGGTGGTTCTTTTACCAACCTAGGTATGGTGAATCGATAATAAAAATTTAGACTTCCTTATTCTTCTTTTGTGTTATAAATGTGGTTATGGAAAACGGTCCAAGACTGTGGGACAGTTCTCTTATATTTTAGAGAACATGATTTATTGTTATGATTCATATTATATGTTGCGAGACATATTTGCTGAATTTCAATTCTTGTTCTAGAATGTTACATCTACATTACCTATATTTTCAAGTAACACCCGGTTTGGTTTGGGCGGGTCGTTACAGGCAGAAACGAGAGGTGGATTTCATAGATGTTTTCCAACCAATGCCGTCCATTCCCAACCCCACCTTGGTGTCCAACACGAAGCCTGTGAAGTGATATTTGGATATGGGTGGAGTCCTACCGGAGTTAGATGCTGCCGTTGCCGGAATTTTAGAAGTAAAGTGTTAATCAGAGAAGGGCAGAAAAAGAAAGTCACGATTTTGTGGACCTTTGTCTAGCCAAAGTAGGCTATCTCCGGCCACGTTGTCATTGCCATTGGATCCCTTCCATTGTAAGGAACAAATATAAGCCCAGATTTGCCATCGGGAAAGCTTGCCATCATCTTGGAACTATACTTTACCACGCCATGAAACTCGGTGTGACAGATTTTCCCTATTTTTGGTCATAGAGGCTAAATAAAATTCTTTCTCAAAGCATTGCAAGGGACAAATTGTGTATGAGTCAACAAGTTAAAGTGACAAAATTTCAACTAAGATTTGTAATTTGTTAAGGAATTGAATGTGAGTACCGTTCTCACTGTAGATTGACTTCTGGATTTAAGTTGAACCAAAAGGAACAATTTAAAATTTCCTTCGCGTTATTTTGTGTCTGTGACATTTTATTTTTATCGCACTATTTTTTTGTGTAGCAAGGGCACTTGGTCCCACCAAACCGTCAAACTCAGATTGAAACATGCGATCCACGGGGACAGACAATCCCGCATCCAAACAATACTTTCATATATTCTAATAACTCATTTCTCACCATCTTTCGGATGTTAACATCATATATTCGAGTACACCTCACTCTCATCACTCATAACTCACACCTGGCCAAGACTTATCACGCGGTTCATGAAATTGACTCGACTCAAACCTTCGGTTGAACCGACTGGTTTGCTAATGTAAAACTCTTACTCGAGTCAGGGGTTTTACATGACCAAGGGATCGTTCACTTGGGTTCAATCACATCGTTAGGACACACATTATCTCCATTGCCAATTTTTTGCAAGTTCAAAAGAAGAATCGGCGAAATACAAATTGCATTTTTTCTACCTTTTTTTCTTCTTTCTATTTCCGTTTTCCCCCTTTTCTGCATAAGATAGCAAAGGGCGACCAGTACTATGTCATCGTGTCGTAGCTAACTACCATGTGCTTAGAAGCTGTGGTGTCCAAATTCAAAGTTCTTTCTTTCTAGTTTGTAGACTTAGGTGGCAACGGGAGAATGACAAATTTGTCTTTCCTCTCATTTGTTGATTCTGCTTAAAGGCATCAAGCTTCTTTGATGACAACATCGCGGGATGTCTTCTTTTCTTTCCATTGTAAGGAGGTGACCTTGTTCTTTTGTGATGCCTCCTATTATTTATAGAGTATTTTACTCTATCTCTTTCAACTACATTAGTTTTATCGAAGTCTCCCAACAGCTTTCTCAACGTCAAATTTGATGGCGATCTTGTTGTCTTAGATAACACAAAGAAGTGAGGCAAGGAGTTGATCTTGTGCTTGTGTTGAACTCCTTTTGTTGTTCGAGTGCATTCGCCAATTCTTCATTGCTATCGATTATGATAAGGTACTTGAAGCTTACACCTGGTAACTTACACTTGATCATAAAATGGGTCCTAGTACAAAATGTACTCAAGATTCAGGCAACAATATTTAAATGAGAACAATCACAATCCACTTCAATAAGGCTTTTGTCTTCTCCAATGTGGTGTCGCTTCATTCCTATGACCACTATCTTTATGCCAAATCTTCACATTTGGTGAACTCTTGTTTTATCATGTTCCATTGCATTCTTCGATTTGACTTCCTTTTGAGTTGAAGTTGAGAGAGAAAACAGAGGTGCAGCAGGAGCAAGAGGTGGATTTCGTGGATGTTTTCCAACCAATGACAGCCGTTCCCAATCCCGCCTTGGTGTCCAACGTGAAGCCTCTGAAGTGCTATTTTGATTGGGGTGGAGTCCTACGGGAATTATGTACTGTCGTTGCCGAAATATTAGAAGTGAAGTGTAAATCAGAGAAGGGCAGAAAAAGGAAGTCACGAGTTTGTGGGCCTTTGTCCGGCCAAATCAGGTTATCTCCGGCCACATTTTCATTGCCATTGGATCCGTTCCATTGCAAGGAACAAATACAAGCCCAGATTCACCATCAAGAAAGCTTGTCGTCATCTTGGAACTCCACTCTGCCACATCGTGAAACTCGGTGTGACAGATTTTCCCTATTTTAAGTTAAACCCTAAGGAACCATGTAAAATTTCGTACGTATTATTTTGTGTCAGTGACAATTTATTTCAATCACACTATTTTTTTGCGCAGAAAGGGCTTCCGGTCCCACCAAATCCTTAAAACCGGATCGAAAGATGCGATCCACAGGGACAGACAATCCTGCATCCAAACAATACTTTCATATATTCTGATAACCCATTTCTCACCATCTTTCCGATATATATTCTGGTACACCTGACTCTCGTCTCTCGTAACTCACACCTGACCTCGACTTAGCACAAGGTTAATGAAACTAAATCAGCTCGTACCGCTGACTAATCCCACTGGTTCACTAATGTAAAACTCTGATTCGAGTCACGCGTTTTACATGACCAAGGGGTCGTTTGATCACATGGTTTGGACAAACGTTAGCCCCTTTGCCAATTTTTTGCAAGTTCGAAAGAAGAATCGGCGAAATACAATTTGTATTTTTTTTTCAACTTTTTTTTCCTGCTTGTGTCTATTTCCTTTTGTCCTTCCTTTTTGCATAAGATCGCTTATGGAGACCACTCTTGGGTCATTGTGTGGTAGCTAACTACTATTTTGATATTGGGGCGCGACTCCTTCACTTAGTAACCGTGGTCTCCAAATCCAAACTTCTTTCTTTGTACTTTTTAGATTGGAGTGGCAATGGGAGAATGAAAGATTTGTCTTTACTCCATCTATGGCTTCCTCTTAAGGGAATCAAGCTTCTTTGATGACAAGATCACATGATGTCTTCTTTTCTTCACTTAATAAGGAAATGACCTTACTCTTTTGTGAAGCATCCTACTATTTATTGAGAAATTTAGAATATCTCTTTCAACTGAATTAATTTTTAATGAAGCCACCAACAGCTTTCTCATTGTAAAATTTGATGGCGGTCTTGTTGTCTTAGATAATACAAAGAAGTGAAGGCGGTGAGTTGATCTTGTGCTTGTGTTGAACTCGTTTTGTTCGTTGAGTACATTTGCCAAGTCTTCATCGTTGTTGAATGTGCTTAATACTTCAAGCTTTCACCTGGTAACTGACACTTGGTATTGAAATGGTTGCTAGTACAAAATGTACTTAAGTTTCGGGCGAAACTATTTAAATGAGAACAATCACAATCCATCGCAATATGGTGTGTGTCTCCTCCAATGAGATGTTGCTTCATTCCTTTGATCACTATCTTTCTGCCAAATCTGCACATTAGGTAAAGTCATGTTTTTCCGTATTGCATTGCATTCTCCATTTCACTTCCTTTTAAGTCAAAGTTGCGGGAGAAAACAGAGGTGCGGCATCAGCGAGAGGTGGATTTCATGGATGTCTTCCAATGAATGCTGGACGTTCCCAACCCCACCTTAGTGTCCAACGTAAAGCCTGTGAAGTGCTATTTGGATTTGGGTGGAGTCCTATAGGAGTTATGTACTATCGTTGCTGGAATTTTGAAGTGAAGTGTTAATCGGAGAAGGGCAGAAAAGGAAAGTCATAAGTTTGCGGACCTTTGCCCTGCCAAATCAAGCTATCTCCGGCCACATTGGCATTACCATTTGATCCTTTCCATTGTAAGGAACAAATACAAGCCCCGATTTGCCATCGGGAATGCTTGCCAACATCTTGGAGCTCTACTCTGCCACGTTGTGAAACTTGGTGTGACAGATTTTTCCTATTTTGGGCCGTAGGGAGGCTAAATAAAATTCTTCATCAAAGCATTGCAAGGGACATGCTATGTATGCGTACGGTTTGTGAAGGAAATGAAAATTAGTGAGTTGTGAGCACCAATCTCACCGTAGATTGACTAATCAATTTAAGTTTAACCCTAACGAACCACGTAAAATTTCCTATGGGTTATTTTTTGTCTGAGAAATTTTATTTTTATCGCACTATGTTTTTGAGTAGCATGGGCACCCGGTCTCACTGAACCCTCAAATTTGGATCAAAAGATGTGATCCATAGGGGTGGACAATCCTGCATCCAAACAATACTTTCATATATTCTGATACACTTGACTCCCATCAGTCGTAATTAACACAAGGCCTCGACTTAGCATGCTGTTCATGAAATTAACTCGACTCGAACTGCCGGTTAAAGCCACTGGTTCGCTAATGTAAAACTCTGACTTGAGTCACAGGTTTTACGTGACCAAGGAGTCATTTTATCACATGGTTTGGAGAAACATTAGCCCCCTTGGCAATTTTGTGCAATTTTGAAAGAAGAATCAGTGAAATACATTTTGCATTTTTTTTCCAACTTTTTTTGCTTGTGTCTATTTACTATTTTGAAATTGGGGCGCGACTCCTTTTCTTAGCAACCGTGGTCTCCAAATCCAAACTTTTTTCTTTCTACTTTGTAGATTTGGGTGGCAATGGGAGAATGATATATTGTCCTTACACACATCTATTGAATCTTCTTTTGGCATCAAGCTTCTTTGACAACAGGATCGCATGTTGTCTTCTTTTCTTCACATAGTAAGGAAGTGACCTTGTTCTTTTGTGATGCCTCCTACTATCTATTGACTAATTTACTATATCTCTTTCAGCTGAATTAGTTTTTATCGAAGCCCCCAACAGCTTTCTCAACATCAAATTTGATGGCAATCTTGTTGTCCTAGATAACACAAAGAAGTGAAGGAGAGGAATTCATCTTGTGCTTGGGTTGAACTCCTTTTGTTCGTCGAGCACATTCACCAAGTCCTCATTGTTGTCGAATGTGATTATTACTTCAAGGCTTCGCTTTATAACTGACACTTGATCATGAAATGGTTGCCGGTACAAAATGTACTCAAGATTTAGGCGACAATATTTAAACGAGAACAATCACAATCCACCGCAATATGGCATGCCCAATGTGATGTTGATTTCATCCCTTTGATCACGATCTTTCTGCCAAATCTGCACATTAGGTGAAGTCTTTTTTTCCACATTTCAGTGCATTCTCTTATTTGACTTCCTTTTGAGTCGAAGTTGGGGGAGAAAACAGAGGTGCGGCAGCAGTGAGAGGTAGATTTTGTGGATGTCTTCCAACCAATGCAGGATGTTCCCTACCCCGCCTTGGTGTCCAACGGAAAGCCTGTGAATTGCCACTTGGATTGGGGTGGAGTCGTAAGGGAATTATGTACTGTCGTTGCCAAAATATTAGAAGTAAAGTGTTAATCAGAGAAGAGCAGAAAAAGAAAGTCACAAGTTTGCGGGCCTTTGTCCGGCCAAATCAGGCTATCTCCGGCCACATTTTCATTGCCATTGGATCCCTTCCATTGCAAGGAACAAATACAAGCCTAGATTCACCATCAAGAAAGCTTGCCATCATCATGGAACTCTACTCTACCACGTTGTGAAACTTGGTGTGACAGATTTTCCCTATTTTGGGTCATATAGTGTAACGACCCGCCATTTTTCACGATATTGTGGGCCTAACTGGCTAGTTGTTACTCAAAAGTAAGTAATTATGTCAAACATTTTTTATAAATAATAACATACATAAACATCCCACAGTCTTGGACCGTTTCCCAGCAGCCACACTTATTTCTCAATTTAAAAGAAAAGGAGTCCTCATATTTATTTTGCTCCATACTCTGGATGTCAATCACCTAATCTTGTATCTGCACACCTGCGGAGGCAATTCCGCATTAGTGATTACAACACTAAGTAGTATAATAGATAAAACAAAACAAGTACATTCCACTATTTCCTTATGTTTATTTTAATATGCGGTGGAGCGATTCCGCTATACTCCAAAACAATGCGGAGGAGGTGTCCGCTGTGATCCGCACACCCCGGCCGTAGCCTTTTTATGGGGAGGCTACCACTACCGTCTCCAGTGCCAGTGCCTCGCACACCCCGGCCGTAGCCTTTTTGTGGGGTAGCTATCACTGCACTCGGGTGATTGCTATGCCCCGTTTGTGGGGAAGCTCTCACTACCAATTCTAGTGCCAGTGCCTCGCACACCCCGGCCGTAGCCTTTTTATGGGGAGGCTATCACTGCACTCCAGTGCCAATGCCTTGCACACCCCGGCCGTAGCCTTTTTGTGGAGCGGCTATCACTGCACTCAGGTGATCGCTATGCCCCGTTTGTGGGGAAGCTCTCACTGCCAACTCTAGTGCCAGTGCCTCACACACCCCGGCCGTAGCCTTTTTATGGGGCGGCTATCACTGCACTCAGTGCCAGTGCCTCACACACCCCGGCCGTAGCCTTTTTATGGGGCGGCAATCACTGCACTCTAGTGCGATGGAGGAATCGCTGTGCCTCACTCACCCCGGCCGTAGCCTTTTTATGGGGCGGCTATCACTACTCCAAAACAATATCGATGCATTACATGATTCACACACATAACACGACCCAGTGTCGGACTGAGTCAATTCATTAACCCCGGTTGCACTTCGTGCATGGTGGTCGAATCTGGGCTCAGGCCGACCTAGGCTACCAACAAGGAAAATACGATGTTCTACCTATTATACGTACCTGATTTGTGATTACGTCTGACTGTGATCCGTGAACCCTAATACAGTAATGGGGAGGTCGCCTGGGACGGAGATGAGGGATGAAATACTCACACAGTAATGGGGAGGTCGCCTGGGACGGAGATGAGGGATGAAATACTCCCTCCTCCTGCATATATATACACTTCAACCATTCCCTCCATTAAATTCTCATACCCCATCATCCATTGGTATTTCCTAGGTTCAATGACCCCTTCATTAAATTCTCACACCCCATCATCCATTGGTATTTCCTAGGTTCAACGACCCCTTCATTAAATTCTCACACCCCATCATCCATTGGTATTTCCTAGGTTCAACGACCCCTTCTCCTTTTTTAAAGAATAAATGACGGCTAGGGTTTGTGGAAGCACCCTTTCATCATAATTCCTTTAACCGGGTAATTGGGTAATTAACACGGTTCACTTAACCTTTTCACTCAACCTCTTAAATGGTATGGTTCACTTAATTAATGTGTTCGACTCGACTGATTCAACTAGAATCGTCCGATTAGAAATTACTTTTCAATTTAACTGGGTAATTCATACTTAACCAGCTAAAAATTTTTTTTTCCGGGTCTTTACATATAGGCTAAATAAAATTCTTCGTCAAAGCATTGTAAGGATAGGCTATCTATGAGACAAAAAGTTAAAGTGGCAAAAATTCCACTATGATTTGTAGTTTGTGAAGGAATTGAAAATTAGTTAATTTTGAGCACCAATCTCACTGTAGATTGACTTACTGATTTATGTTGAACCCTAATGAACTACGTAAAATTTCTTACGGGTTATTTTGTTTTTGAGACATTTTATTTCTATTGCACTACGTTATCGCACACTAAGGGCACCCAGTCCCCTCAAATCTGGATCGAAAAATGTGATCCATAGGGGCAGACAATCCCACATCCAAACAATACCTTCATATATTCTGATAACATATTTCTCACCATCTTTTCGATGTTATCATCATATATTCTGGTACACCTAACTCTCATCGGTCGTAACTAACACCTGGCCTTGTGTAACGACCCCACCCAAAGTGCAACGTAATGGGCCTATGTCATTTCTTTAAAATGGTTAACCCAAGTTAAATATCTATAGTCCATTCTCACTTATAAATAGGATCTTCTTCCAGTAGATATTAGGTGTCGGATTTAGTTGAGGGATCTCACAATCCACCCACCTTAGGGAATTTTGTCCCCAAAATTCCTACTCTTGGCCCGTTGCTAACCATAGCCCATGACCTTCTTTGGCCCGTGACCGGCAGCCAAGCCAACGTCCCTAGTCCAGCCCACCATCTAACATGGAACCAAGTTGCTCTGATACCATTTGTAACAACCCTGTAATGACCCGCCATTTGTCACAACATTGTGGGCCTAGCTGGCCAGGTGTTACTCACAATTAAGCAAATATGTCTAACAATTTTTTTAACAAAAACATATATAAAGATCCCACAGTCTTAGACTGTTTCCCAATAGCCATACTTATTTCTCAAATAAATAAAAAAAGGAGTCCTCATATTTATTTTGCTCCATGCCCTGGTTGTCAATCACCTAATTTCGTATCTACACACCTGCAGAGGCCATTCCGCGTTAGTGATTACAACACTAAGTAGTATAATAGATAAAATAAATCAAGTACATTCCACTATTTCCTTATGTTTATTTTAATATGTGGTGGAGCGATTCCGCTATACTCCAAAACAATGCGGAGGAGGTATCCGCTGTGATCCGCACACCTCGGCCGTAGCCCTTTTGTGGGGAGGCTACCACTACCGTCTCCAGTGCCAGTGCCTCGCACACCCCGGCCGTAGACTTTTTGTTGGGAAGCTATCACTGCACTCAGGTGATTGCTACGCCCCGTTTGTGGGGAAGCTCTCACTACCAATTCTAGTGTCAGTGCCTCGCACACCCCGGCCGTAGCCTTTTTATGGGGAGGCTATCACTGCACTCAGGTGATTGATATGCCCCGTTAGTGGGGAAGCTCTCACTGCCAACTCTAGTGTCAGTGCCTCACACACCCCGGCCGTAGCCTTTTTATGGGGAGGCTATCACTGCACTCCAGTACGATGGAGGAATCGCTGTGCCTTGCTCACCCCGGCCGGAGCCTTTTTATGGGGTGGCTATCACTACTCCAAAACAATGTTGATGCATTACACAATTTACACACATAATACGACCCAGTGTCGGACTGAGTCAATCTCTTGGACCCCGGTTGCACTCGGTGCATGGTGGTCGAATCTAGGCTCAGGCCGACCCAGGCTACCAACAAGGAAAGTACGATGTTCTACCTATTATACGTACCTGACTTGTGATTTCGTCTGACTGTGACCCGTGAACCCTAATCTGAATGAGGGCATAAAATTATACATTAGTATAATTTTATTTTGCATGAACCTACATGCAACTTACATGACTAATATACTATCAATTTTAAATGATGTAATTAGTTCATGTTAGTCTTCATTTCTTATTAAATTTTCAGCAATTCTAATGATAATTAATTATTAATTATCCCCATCCAAATCCCCATTATCTAATTGATAATTCAATTATTAACATGTCCCATACTTAATTCTTTTGTATTTACCTTATATTCTAACTCAACCGCATCGAGTTTCTCCCATATTTACCTGGTTGCCATTCTACTTTAACAATTCATTTAACGACCCCAAAGCTCCCAGCTTTATTGTAGTCAACCCGTGAAAGCCGGTATTTTCATCATGCATGGCGACCAACCAAGTAACGTGGCGGCCTCCATTTGCTGCCATGGCGTCTCCAACTTGGCCACCACATGGCAACCCTCAACCAGTCCTTGGCGACCCCATTCCGGCCACCCAATCAGCAACCCCGACCTGACCATGGTGACTCCATGTCGGTCACATAATCAGCCCATGACCCATGGCGTCTACCCTAGTCAGCCACATAAACAGCACCCGACCAGCATGTCTTCTTTCCTTCCACCCAATTTCAGACCCCATCTCTCTATCTACCCCACTAATCCGATTGGAAAAACCCCAAAGATCCAATCTCTATCCGCTGCTATCTCATGAAACTCGGACTACACCCTATATGGGGACCTTAATTTCACCATTAATGGTGGCCGACCAGCAGCCATGGCGACCATGTCCTGCCCCATCAAGGTGACGACCAGCACCACCCCAGGTGACGACCAGTCTGCACTTTCCATGGCGGATCCACGTCTGGCCAGCAACACCACCCATGGAAACACCGACCTGTTCTCCCCTCAGATTTCAGACCAGCGTGCCTCCTCGACGGTTCTGTCTTGGCCCTCCAAGGTGACTCCATCCGGCCAGCATCACCATCGGGAGCAATTCCC